>PVJL010019687.1:0-13565 GCA_004026885.1 Lyroderma lyra | reverse complement strand
GATTCCATAGAAATCTGTTGATGTTTTTCTTGAAATTTTTCAAAAAACTGTCATTGGAATTTTGATGTGGATGGCCTTAAATCTGTTCATTGCTTTTTGTAACATGACCATTTCAATGAGGTACATTAGTCCCATTTATGAGTATAAAACCTCTGCATTTCTTTGTGCCTTCTTCAATTTCTATTTTTTTCCCAGCGATTATTTATTTATTTATTTATATTCTTTTTTTTTAATTCTTTTTTATTGTTAGACTTATTGGGGTGACATCTGTTAGCAAGGATTTCATAGGTTTCAGTCATACAATTCAACTGTGCATTGTCAACTTGATGTATAATCAGTTCACCACCTAATGCGACGTCTCTTTACATCACCATATATTTAGCTTCGCCCCCTCCTCTCGCAGACCCTCCCTTTTCTCCCATCCCTAACCCACTCGTCCCCAAATAATCATTAAATTATTGATTGTGTCCATGGGTTATTTGTTTGTTCATTTCGTTTTTTCTTTGCTTTCCGTTTTATATTCCACATATGATTGAAGTCTTACAGTTTTTGATTTTTCTGTGTGGCTTATTTCCCTAAGCATGATGATCTCCAGGTCCATCCGTGTTGTTGCATATGACAATATTTCATCTTTTCTTATAGCTGAGTAACATTCCATCAAAAATTAACTCAAAATAAATTAAAGAAGTTCATATAATACCTGTAACAATTCACTGTATAGAAGAAGATATTGGTACTAAACTTATAGAACGAGGACTCAAGGAAGACTTCATGAACCGGTCCTCAAAGGCAAGGGAAGTACCAGAAAAAATAAATGAATGGGACTATATCAACATCAAAACTTCTGCAAAGCAAAAGAAAACTTCAATTTCTCCTTACTGTCCATCCGTGTTTTTGCAAATGACAATATTTCATCCTTTCTTATAGCTCAGTAATATTCCATCAAAAATTAACTCCAAATAGATTAAAGACCTTCATATAAGACCTGTAACAATACACTGTATAGAAGAAGACATTGGTACTAAACTTATAGACCTAGGACTCAAAGAATAATTCATGACCTGGTCCTCAAAGGCAAGGGGAGTATAAGCAAAAATAAATGAATGGAATTTTATCAAACTCAAAGGCTTCTGCAAAGTAATAGAAAACTTCAGTTTCTTTTTTTTTTTTTTTTTTTATTTCATTTTTATTGTTAGACTTATTGGGGTGACATCTGTTAGCAAGGATTACATAGGTTTCAGGCATACAACTCTACAGTGCATTGTCAACTTGTTGTATAATAAGTTCACCACCCAATGTGACCCCTCTTTCCATCCCCTTATATTTAGCTTCCCCCCCTCCTCTAACCGGTCCATCCGTGTTGTTGCAAATGACAATATTTCATCTTTTCTTATAGCTGAGTAATATTCCTTTAAAAATTAACTCAAAATAGCTTAACGATCTTCATATAAGACCTATAACTATACACTGTATAGAAGAACATATTGGTACTAAATTTAAAGGCTTAGGACTCAAAGAAGACTTCATGACCCGGTCCTCAAAGTCAAGGTAAGTATAAGCAAAAATAAATGAATGACACTATATCAAACTCAAAAGCTTCTGCAAAGCAAAAGAAAACTTCAATTTCTATTAACATCATATGTTTGTCAGAGTATATGTTCCTCAGCCCCTGTGTTAAGTTTCTTCTCAGCGTTGTGATTAGGGTTAACATACAAATTAGGGTATGTGTTGGACTGATCTTTAGGGTTTTTTCTCTTTTTAGGTGGGTGTTATCAAATAGAGTCAGAGTTTATCTAAGGTTAGGGTTAGCGTTCAGTTGGTCATTAGAATTTGGGTTAAGATTAGTGTTATATTGACTTTTGAAGTTCGGGTTTCACTCTCAATTACTGTTATGATTACACTTAGTGTTATTTCTAGAATTTGGTTTAAGAGAAAGCACGGGTTATGTAATGGGTAGGTTTAGGTATGTGCTTAGTTTCTGATGAGGTTAGAAACCATGTTAGTTTCAGGTAACTAGCTGTGGTTAGCATAATATTTAGGGTTAGGGTTAGGGTTAGAGCTAGGTTTGAGGTTATTTTATTAGTTTTTAATTAGGGGTGGTGTTGGTTTAAGACCAAGATAGGGGCGGTAGGGAAGCCTAGCTTTACCTATAGGTAGACGTTATGGTTTATATTTTGAGTTAGGCTAAGTTTTAAAGATAAGGTTACGTTTGATTTTATTATTAGGGTTAGCAGTAGAACAAAAGGTCTGATTGTGTTTAAGGTTAGATATTGTGTTTAAGTTTAGGTCTTTTTGTTTTATTCATGGTTCAATTGAGAGGATGATAAGACGTAGTATTTTATGGTAAGTTTTGAGGAAGGGATTGGCTCTCAATTGGGGATAAAGTTAGGATAAGGATAAGGGCTGTGTTAGGGTTATGTTTACATATATATATTAAGGGTTATGTTTTAAGTTATGTTTTAAGGTGAGCTTTTGTATTTGGTATCAGAGTGAGATTAGATTTGTGTTTCCATTTACTGGCCAGATTACACTTAGGATTACGTTTTAGGTAAGCTTCAAGTTAGGGTAAATATTAGAATGAGTTTAGGTTCAGACCTTATTTTGTGATGATGGTTAGTGTTAGTGTAGGATAAAAATTAATTGTGAGATTAGGATGAAAATTAAAATGAAATATTTTTGACTTAGGTTTAGGTTTGAGGTGAGGTTTTTAATTAAGTATAAGGATAGTGTTAGGTGCATTTTACAGTCTAGGTTTAGGGGTAAGGCTGAATTTATGATTAGATTTATGGATAGGGTTCTTGTTATGGTTCCATTTAAGGTTTGGGTTGATTGTGTTATCAAAGTTAAGGTTACTGTTAAGATTAGGCTTACCATTGTTTTATGGTTTACTTTGAAATTGGGATTAGGTTTAGTGTTCTTTGTAGGTTATATGCTGGGGTTACGGTGGGTGCACGATGTAGTGAAGGGGTAGGATATGGGTTAGAGTGAGGTGTGAAGTTCGATTTTGGGTTAAAATTACTTTTAATTTTCAGGTGTATGTTTAGGTTTAGGACTCCCATTAAGCTTATGTTTAGGGTAAGTGTGAACCTTTCAGTTAGGATTGTGATTAGAGAAAAGGCTAGTTGTGATGTTAAGTTTACGATCAGGTGCTGGTTAGGGTGAGGGCCAAGATGATGTTGACGCCAAGGGTTAGGTTTAGGGTTATGCTTAGGGATTTTGGTTATGTTCATGGTTCATGTTCCAAGTAGATTTAGTTTTAGGTTTAGGGTTAGGGTATTCTTTGAGTCAGGTGTTAGGGTGTAAATTGGGATTGAGTTCATGGTTAAGGTTCAAGAATAGGCCAGGTGTAGGCTTAGACTTAGGGCTAGGAAGAAGGTTAAGATTCCATTATGAGTTCCATTGAAAGTTAGGGTCAGTTGTGGGTTTAGGGTTCACTTGTGTGTAAGTTTAAGGTTAGATTAGTCCTTGAGTTAGGTATTGTGTTTGGGATAGTTATGATACTTATTCCTTTTTTATTTTAATTTTTGCCACCAAATTGGCCTTTTAGATCATCAAAAGTGGTTTTCAACTTTCCATTTACCTAGAAGCAGCAATGGGACCTCAACTCACATAGTCTATTCAAATGCTCATCTTAGATCTCACTACTCAGGCTTCTCTCAGATTTTCAAGAATAACTTCTCAAATCTCAAAGCTCTTTACAGTTATCAGATCAGGATTGAGAGGATGACTTCCCACCAAGATACCAAACACAAATGCCAGCCACTTCCTTCCATCCTTCCCTACCACAAAGGACAATCACCTATGAAATGCATAATAAATTGCATGAATCTGTTTTTCCCATTATCTCATGTTTCCATTCTGTATTTTAGTTGTGTAAGAGTATTTCTGAAATACTTACTCTAATTCTGAGTAGAATGTAAAACATAAGTAAGAAAAAATATTCCAGAGGCTTCTATTTTCAATACTCTAAAAGGCATGCACGCACAATCACTTTAGTATTTTGAACATTCAATTGTATAACCCCCTGCCGCCTCCCTTCTTCACTTAAGAAAACAGTTCAGTGATGTGAGTCACTTAAAGAAGGGGATGCCCCTGCTAAATGTACGCTCACCTCTCTCACAGAACATACAGAGTGTTGAGTTCATGTATTATGAACTGTTCATCATGTATTATGGACCCAGCCACACAACCACGAAGTATAGGTTAAAACAGACAAATGTACGTATGTAATGGACCAGAACAAACCACCCTTTTACTCTGATTTATCGGGGATCAAGGAATGCCTTGAAATAGGTATGAAGTGATGCATCAAAATTATCCATTTGAAAACCTCAGAACCCTGGAGGGAGCAGCAACTTGGAGAAGTGGTATGGTGCCAACAGGAGTGCCCTTGAGCAATCGGATCCCAGGCTGATGCAGGCACTTGCAGGTCGCTCCCACCCTCCTCCATGGAAAGAGGAAGGAGCCAGGGACCTTTAATCAGAACTTTGTCTGACCGCGATGTCACAGTTGCAGGGCCAGCCAATCGGGACCTCGAGTTTGTAACAAGCGCTATGATGTCTTGCGACCCCAAAGCCAATCAGGAGACAATAGAACTATCATGATTGTGAGTTCCATAACGCGATGAAGTGGGGAGCTGAGACCCTGGGAGGGGTATAGACGTAAGTTTAGGACTTGTGTTAAGGATTAGATTCTTCGCAGCTTCATTCAGCTTTGATGTAAGCCTTAGAGTGAGCTTTGAGGTTAGAGAATTTGTTGAAATTGTGGTTAGTTTTCGGGTATGCAAAGGCGGGGGTGAGAGGAATGTGTACTATTGTGGTTATGATTAGTGTAAGGATCCGTCTTTGAGTTCGGCTATTTGATAGGTTTCATGATACGTTCAGGGCTAGAATTTGGATTGGGTTAGAAGAAGCTTTGAGGTTATGGTATTAAGAACATTGAAATGAGAACTCTGGGTAGAAGGGCTATTGATAGAGTGAGGTAAAGTTTGAGGATAGAGTTAGGTTTTTTGTTATGCATATCCCTTGTGTTAGGGTTTGTGTGAGTTAATGATTCGGGGTAGTTATATACTTAGGCTTCCAGTTACCTTTGAGGTTGGAGTTAGTTTTTAAGATAGGTTAGGAGATGGGCAGGTCAAATGATGTGGTCCAGATTTCACTTTATGATTCGGTTTTTAGGATTAGGGTGAGAGTTAGCTTGGAGTTCAGGGTTGGTTTTCCATTCGAGTTGGGGTTGGGTTTCCAGTAAAAGCGAGTATGGGTTACTTTCAGGGACAGTGTTATACGAAGGTTCAGGTTTTCCACTAGTGCTCGGTTTATCATTAGATTTCAGTTTAGGATTATTTCTTGAGTATATTATGTGATGTAGAGTTGGGTTCAGTTTATAGGAAAGCTGAGGATTCTGTTTTAAATTAGGTTTGGAGTTGGTGTTGGATTAGGTTTGGGGTTTCTTTCTTATTTAGGCCAGGTGCTTTGGGTTTTTTATTTATATATTAAATTAATTACAGTGACGTTGATTAGTAACATTACATTTCCAGTGTGCATTTCTATAATACATAATTCTTATTCATATATTGCATTGTGCGTTCAGCACCCAGAGTCACTGATTCCTTCCCCCTATATTTGACCCACCCATTACCTCTTCTACCACCACTCTTTTTCCTCACTTTCTTACAATCACTAATATTTTGTCTGTATTTATGAGTTTTTGGATTCTTCTTAGTTGCGTTAATTTTTACATCCCAAGTATGAGTGAAGTTCTATGGTTCCGAGCTATTTCTATTTGATTTATTTCCCTTAGCATGGTAATCTCCAAACCCATCCATTTTGTCACAATCGGCAGTGTGTCATCTTTATTTCTGGGTGAGTAGTGATTCACTGGGTATTTGTACCACATCTCCTGCATCCAACCAATTGTTGAAGAACATGCTGTTTGTTGATATGTCTTGACCACCATAACTTGTACTGCAAGGAAAACAGGGGTATGTATGTCTCTATAAGTACATGTTTTCAGATTTGGAGGGTGGATACCCAGAGAAGGGATTGCTTGGTTCTATGGTATATTTATTCTTAACATTCTGGGGAACCTCTGTATTGTTTTCCATCATTGCTGCCAAGTGACATACCCACCTGCAGCATATGAGGGTTCTTTATTTCCACAGCCTCTTCAACACTCGTTATTACTTGTCTTGTTGATCATAGCCCTTCTATTAATAACAGGTATGAAGTGGTAGTTCATGGCATTTCTCTAATAGACAGTGTACTTAAACATTTTGTATGTATCTCTTGGGTGTTTCATTAATCTGTCTTCTTGGGAAAGTGTCTGTCCAAGTTCTGTGCCCATGTGTTCATGGGATTGTTTGTTTGTCTGTTTTTGAGTTCTAGGAGTTCTTTATATAGTTAAGTTTTAACCCCATTTCAGTCATTGCTTGCAAATGTCTTCTCCCACTATGTCGGTAGCCTTTTTGTTTCTTGATGGTTTCTTTGGCTTTGCAGAAGCTTTTACGTTGGGTACAGTCCCATTCATTTCTTTTGACTTTTACTTCCCTTGCCTTTGAGGTAACATTCATCAAACTCTTTCTGAAGCAAGTTCCACAGGTTTGGGTCGTACGCTTTCTTCTATGCAATTTATCATGATTGGTAGCATGTTTAGGTCTTTGGTCCAGTTTTAGTTAATTTTGGCATATGTTGAAAACTGTCAGTGTAGTTTCATTCTTTTGCATGTGATATTCTCTATGCCCTGGCACCGTTTATGGTAAATGGATTATTTGATTCATGTTATATTTTTGGCTTTTCGTAAAAAACAATCTTCACATATATATGTGGGATTACTTCTCGGTTTTCAGTTCATCTTCATTGGTGTGTGTGTGCCTATATTTCTGCCAATACCATGCTGCTTATATTATTGTCATTGTGTGTTATAGATTGAAGTCAAAGAGTGTGAAACCTTCACCATTTTAGTTTTCTTCCTTCACATGCTTGGAGTTATGTGGGGTCTCTATAGATTCCATAAAAATCTGTTGATGGTTTTCTTGAAATTTTTCTATAAAACTGTCATTGGATTTTTGATAGGGATGGCATTAAATGTGTTCATTTCTTTGTGTAACATGACCATTTAAATGAGGTTCATTCATCTCATTTATGTACATATAATCTCTGCATTTCTTTGTGCCTTCTTCAATTTATGTTTCTTTATTCAGCGTTTCTATCTTTCTTTCTTTCTTCATTTATTTATTTATTTCTATTCATTTTTATTGATAGTCTTATTGGTGTGACAACTGTGAGCAAGGATTTCATAGGTTTCAGGCATGCAATTCTACAGAGCATTGTCAACTTGATGTATAATCAGTTCACCACCTAATTCGACGTCTCTTTACATCACCTTCTATTTAGCTTCGCCCCCTCCTCTCCCAGCCCCTCCGTTTTCTCCCCTCCCTAGCTCACTCGTCCCCAAGTAATCATTAAATTATAGATTTTGTCCATGGTTTATGTGTTTGTTCATTTCGTTTTTTCTTTGCTTTCAGTTTTATATTCAACATATGAGTGAAGTCATACAGTTCTTTGATTTTTCTGTGTGGCTTATTTACCTAAGCATAATAATCTCTAGATCTATCCGTGTTGTTGCAAATGACAATATTACATTTTTTCTTATACCTGAGTAATATTCCATCAAAAATTAACTCAAAATAGATTAAAAACCTTCATAGAAGTCCTGTAAAAATAAACTGTATAGAAGAAGACTTTGGTATTTAACTTATAGACCTAGGACTCAAGGAAGGCTTCATGAACCGGTCCTCAAAGGCAAGGGAAGTATAACCAAAAATAAATTTAAGGTACTATATCAAACTCAATAGCTTTTGCAAAGCAAAAGAAAACTTCAATTTCTTTTAACATCTTGTGTTTGTCCGAGTATAGGTCCCTCAACCCCTGTGTTAAGTTTCTTCTCAGCGTTGAGGTTAGGGTTAACATACAAATTAGTGTATGTGTTGGAATGATCTGTAGGATTATTGCTCTTTTTAGGTGGTGGTATCAGTTAGAGTCAGAGTTATAACTAAGGTTATGGTTAGCGTTAATTTGGTCATTTGAATTAGGGTTAAGATTAGGGTTATATTGACTTTTGAAGTTCGGGTTTCACTCTCAATTACTGTTATGATAAGGCTTAGAGTTTTTTCTAGAATTTGGTAAAAGGGAAAGCACGGGTTCTGTAATTGGTAGGTTTAGGTACGTGGTTAGCATAATATTTAGGGTTAGGTTTATGGTTTGAGTTAGGTTTGAGGTTATGTTTTTAGTTTTTAATTAGGTGTGGTGTAGGTTTAAGACCAAGATAGGGGCTGTAGGGAAGCCTAGCTTTAGCTTTAGGGAGACGTTATGGTTTAGATTTTGAGATAGGCTGAGGGTTAAGGATAAGGTTAGGTTTGGTTTTATTATTAGGGTTACCAGTAGAACAAAAGATCCGATTGTGTTTAAGGTTAGAGTTTGTGTTTAAGTTTAGGTCTTTTTGTTTTATTCATGGTTCAATTCAGAGTTTGGTAAGAAGTGGTGTTTTACGGTAAGCTTTGAGGAAGGTATTGGCTCTGATTTGGGGATAAAGTTAGGGTTAGATTAAGGGTTCTGATTAGGGTTAGTTTTACAGTTATATATTAAGGGTTATGTTTTAAGTTAAGTTTAAGGTGAGCTTTTTGAGTTTGGTATGAGAGTAGGGTTAGATTTGTGTTTCCACTTAGGGGCCAGATTATACTTAGGATTACGTTTTGAGTAAGCTTCAAGTTAGGTAAATGTTAGAATGAGTTTATGTTCAGAACTGATTTTGTGATGATGGTTAGTGTCAGTGTAGGATAAGAATAAATTGTGAGATTAGGATGAAAATTTTAAATGAATTTTTCTTTACTAAGATTTAGGTTTGAGGTTATGTTTTTAATTAAGTATAAGAATAGTGTTAGGTTCATTTTACAGTCTAGGTTTAGGGGTAAGGCTGTGTTTATGATCAGTGTTATGGATAGGGATCTTGTTATGTTTCCATTTAAAGTTTGTGTTGAGATTGTGATTAAATTTAACGTTAGTGTTAAGATTAGGCTTATCATTGTTTTATGGTTTACTGTGAAATTGGGATTAGGTTTAGTGTTTTTTCTAGGTTATATGCTGGGTTTATGGTTGGTGTACGATATAGTGAAGGGGTAGGATGAGGGTTAGAGTGAGTTTTGAAGTTTGATTTTGTGTTAAAATTAGTTTTAAGTTTTAGGTGTATGTTTAAGTTTAGGATTCACGTTAAGCTCATGTTTAGGTTAAGTGTGAAATTTTCAGTAAGGATTGTGATTAGAGATAAGTGTAGTTGTGAGGTTAAGTTTACGATCAGTGCTGGTTAGGGTGAGGGCCAAGATGATGTTGACGCCCAGGGTAAGTTTTAGGGTTACGCTTAGGGATTTTGGTTATGTTCATGGTTCATGTTCCAAGTAGATTTTGTTTTATGTTTAGGGTTAGGCTTTGCTTTGACTCTAGGGTAAGGGTGTAAACTGGGGTAGAATTCATGGTTAATGTTAGAGAATAGGCCAGGTGTAGGGTTAGACTTTGGGCTAGGGATAAAGTTAAGATTCCATTATTAGTTCCTTTGAAACGTAGGGTAAGATTTGGGTTTAGGGTTCACTTATGAATAAGTTTAGTATTTGGTTCATCATCGAATTAGGTATTGTGTTTGGGATAGTTTTAATACTTATTCCTTTTTTTTAAATTTTTGCCACCACATTGGCATTTGAGATCATCAAAAGTGGTTTTCAACTTTCCATTTACCTAGAAGCAGCAATGGGGCCTGAACTCACATAGTCTATTCAAATACTCATCATAGATCTCACTACTCAGGTTTCTCTCAGTTTTTCAAGAAAGCTTTTCAACTCTCAAATTTCTTTACCGTTATCAGATCAGGATTGATACGATGACTTCCCCTCAAGATACCAAACGCAAATGCCAGCCAGTTTATTCCTTCTTCCCTGACCACAAAGGACAATCACCTATGAAATGCATAATAATGCGCATGAATCTCTTTTTCCCATTATCTCAAGTTTCCATTCTGTATTTTAGTTGTGTAATAGTATTTCTGATATACTTACTATAATTCTGAGTAGAATACCAGAGGCTTCTATGTTAAATATTCTAGAAGGCATGCACGCATAATTACTCTAGTATTTTGAACAGTGAATTGTGGAACATAATCAAAGTGCATTGATTTCTTGCTGTCCCCACCCCTTGCCGCCTCCCTTCTTCACGTAGGAAAACGTTTCAGTGGTGTGAATACAGTTAAAGAAGGTGATGCCCCTGCTAAATATACGCTCACCTATCTCACAGAGCATACAGAGAGACGGTAAGTTGAGTTCATGTTATACACACCTAAAATTCCTCCGCAAGAGAACGGCTGCCTTTTCATCACATATTATGGTCCCAGGCACACAACCACTAAGTATTGGGTAAAACAGACAAAAGTACGTATGTAATTGACCAGTACAAACCACCCTTTTAATCTGATTTATCTGGGATCAAGCAATGATTTGAAATAAGTATGAAGTGATGCATCAAAATTATCCATTGAAAACCTCAGAACCCTGGTAAGAGCAGAGGCTTGGAGCAGCGCTTTGTCGCCAACAGGAGTGCCCTTGGACCGCCTGATTCCAGGCTGATGCAGGCTGACAGCCCTTGCAGGTCGCCCCCACCATTTGCAATGGAAAGAGGAAGGCGCCAGTGACCTATAATCAGAACATTGGCTGACCGGGACGTCACAGTTGCAGGGCCAGCCAATCGGGGCCCCGAGGCTCTATCAAGGGTTATGATGTCTTGCGGCCCCAGAGCCAATCAGGAGACAATAGAACTGTCAGGATTGTGAGTTGCACAATGCGATGCTCTGGCGAGCTGTGACCCTGGGAGAGGTTAGATGTAAGTTTAGGACTTGTGTTAAGGTTGATATTCTGCGCAGCTTCAGCTTTGGTGTTAGCCTTAGAGTTAGCTTTGAGGTTAGAGGTTTTGTTAAAACTGTGGTTAGTGTTCAGTGTATGTAAAGTTGGGGGTGAGAGGTATGTGTACTATTGTGATTATGATTAGTATAAGGATCCATCTTTAGTTAGGCTATTTGTTAGGTTTCAGGTTAGGTTCTGGGCTAGAGTTTGGATTGGGTTAGAAGATGTTATGAGGTTATGGTATTAAAAACATTGAAATGGGACCTCTGGGTAGAAGTGCTATTGATAGAGTGAGGTAAAGTTTTAGGATAAAATTAGGTTTCTCGTTAGGCATATCCTTTGGGTTAGGGTTTGGGTGAGTTAATGATTAGGGGTAGTTATATACTTAGGCTTCGAGTTACCTTTGTGGTTGGAGTTAGGTTTTAAGATAGGGTAGGAGAAGGGCCGGTTTAATGAAGCGGTGCAGATTTCTGTTTATGATTCGGTTTTTAGGATTAGGGTGCGATATAGCTTGGAGGTCAGGGTTGGTTTTCTATTCGAGTTGGGGTTGGGTTTCGAGTAAAAGGGAGTACGGTTTCCTTTCAGTGATAGTGTTAAAGGAAGGCTCAGGTTTTCCACTAGGGCTCGGTTTAGCGTTCATTTTCAGTTGAGGATAATTTCTTGAGTATATTATGAGATTAAGTGTTAGGGTTCAGTTTATAGTAAAACTGAGGGTTCTGTTTTAAATTAGGTTTTGATTTGGTGTTCGATTAGTTTTGGGGATTCTTTGTAATTTAGGCCAGGTTTACGGTTCGAGTTATTTACTTATGTATTAAAATAATGACAGAGAATTTGATTAGTAACATTACATTTCCAATGTGCATTTCTATAATACATAATTCATATTCATATGTTGCATTGTGCGTTCAGCACCCAGAGTCACTTCTTCCTTCCCCCTATATTTGATTCACCCCTTTCCTCTTGTACCACTTCTCTTTTTCTTTACTTTCTTGCAACCACTAATGTGTTGTCTGTATTTATGAGTTTTTAGATTTTTCTTTATCGCTTTCATTATTACATACCAAGAATGAGTGAAGTTCTATGGTTCTGAGCCTTTTCTATTTGATTTATTTCCCTTAGCATGGTAATCTCCAGACCCATCCATGTTGTCACAATCCGCAGTGTTTCATCTTTATTTCTGGGCGAGTAATGTTTCACTGGGTGTTTGTACGACATTTTCTGCATCCAATCAATTGTTGAAGAACATGTTGGTTGTTGATATGTCTTGACCACCATAACTTGTACTGCAAGGAAGACAGGGGTACGTATATCTCTATGAGTACATGTTTTCAGATTTGGAGGGTGGATACCCAGAGAAGGGATTGCTTGCTTGTATGGTATATTTATTCTTAACATTCTGGGGAATCTCTGTACTGTTTTCCATCATTGCTGCCAATTGACATGCCCACCTGCAGCATATGAGAGTTCTTTATTCCCACATCCTCTCCAACACTTGTTATTACTTGTCTTGTGGATCATAGCCTTTCTATTAATAACAGGTATGAAGTGGCAGTTCATGGCATTTCTCTAATAACCAGTGTACCTAAATATTTTGTATGTATCTCTTGGGTGTTTGATTAATCTGTCTTCTTGGGGAAAGTGTCTGTCCAAGTCCTGTGCCCATTTGTTCATGGGATTGTTTGTCTGTTGTTGAGTTCCAGGAGTTCTTTATATAGTTTAGGTTTTAACCCCCTTTCAGTCATTGCTCGCAAATATCTTCTCCCACTCTGTCAGTAGCCTTTTTTTTCTTGATGGTTTCTTTGGCTGTGCAGAATCTTTTACGTTGGGTACAGTCCCATTCATTTCTTTTAACTTTTACTTTTCTTGCATTTGAGATAACATTCATCAAACTCTTTCTGAAGCAAGGTTTACAGGTTTGGGACCTACACTTTCTTCTATGCAATTTATCATTATTTGTAGCATGTTTAGGTCTTTGGTCCAGTTTTAGTTAATTTTGGTATATGTTGAAAAATGTCGTCTAATTTCATTCTTTTTCATGTGATATTCTCTGTGCCCTAGCACCGTTTATGGTAAATGGATTCTTTGCTTCATGTTATATTTTTGGCTTTTCATAAAAAACAATCTTCACATATATATGTGGGATTACTTCTGGGTTTTCAGTTCATCTTCATTTGTGTGTGTGTGCCTATATTTCTGCCAATATCCTGCTGCTTATATTATTGTCATTGTGTGTTATAGATTGAAGTCAAAGAGTGCGAAACCTTCAGCATTATAGTTTTCTTCCTTCACAAGCCTGGAGTTATTTGGGGTCTCTTTAGATTCCACACAAATCTGTTGATGTTTTTCTTGAAATTTTTTGTAAATCTGTCATTGGATTTTTTATGGGATGGCCTTAAATGTGTTCATTTCTTTGTGTAACGTGACCATTTCAATGAGGTTCATTCATCCCATTTATGAAAATATAACCTCTGCATTTCTTTGTGCCTTCTTCAATTAATGTTTCTTTATTCAGCGTTTCTATCTTTCTTTCTTTCATTCTTTCTTCATTTATTTATTTATTTCTATTCATTTTTATTGATAGTCTTATTGGTGTGACAACTGTTTGCAAGGATTTCATAGGTTTCAGGCA
>PVJL010019686.1:0-13384 GCA_004026885.1 Lyroderma lyra | reverse complement strand
ATCTCATTGTGGTTTTGATTTGCATTTCCCTGATAGCTAATGAGGATGAGCATTTCTTCATATGTCTGCTGGCCATTTGTATTTCTTCGTGGGAGAAGTGTCTGTTTAGTTCTTCTGCCCACTTTTCAATTGGGTTGTTTGTTTTTTTGTTGTTAAGTCTTATTAGTTCTTTATATATTTTAGATATTAGACCCTTATCTGATGCGTTGTGAATATTTTGTCCCATTCAGTTGGCTATCTCTTTGCCTTGTTGATGGTTTCTTTTGCTGTGCAGCTTTTTAGTTTGATATAATCCCATTCATTTATTTTTGCTTTTATTTTCCTTGCCTTTGAGGACAGGTTCATGAAGTCTTCCTTGAGTCCTAGGTCTATAACTTTAGTACCTATGTTTTCTTCTATATAGTTTATTGTTGCAGGTCTTATATAAAGGTCTTTAATCCATGTTGAGTTAATTTTAGTATATGGTGAGAGTTCACAGCTCAGGTGTACTCTTCTGCATGTTTTTCCAGCTTTCCCAGCATCATCTACTGAAGAGGCTGTCTTTTCCCCACTGCAAATTTTCTGCTCCTTTATCAAAAATTACTTGTCCATAAATTTGTAAATTTATTTCTGGGTTTTCAATTCTGTTCCATCAGTCTGTGTGTCTGTTTCTCTGCCAATACCAAGCTGTTTTGATTATTGATGCTTTGTAGTATAAATTGAAATCAGAGAGTGTGATACCACCAGCCTTATTCTTTTTATGTAGTATTGCCTTGGCAATTCGAAGTCTTTTGGGGGTTCCATACAAATCTGATTTTTTTTATCTATTTCATGAAAGTATGTTTGTGGGATTTTGATGAGAATTGCATTAAATCTGTAGATTGCTTTAGTTAATATGGCTGTTTTAACAATATTAAGTCTTCCTATTCACGAACACAGAATATCTTTCCATTTCTTTATGTCCTCTTTAATTTCTTTCAAAAGTGTCTGAATTTTCTGTGCATAAATCTGTCACGTTCTTTGCTAAGTTAATTCCCAGGTATTTCATTCTTTTTGTTGTGATAGCAAAAAGGTATTGACTCTCTCATTTCTTTTTCTAAGGATTCGTGTTTGTATATAGGAATGCTGTTGATTTTTGTATGTTGACTTTGTATCCTGCTACTTTACTGTATTCATTTATTGTTTCTAACAGGTTCCTGGTGGAGTATTTGGAATTTCCTATATAAAGGATCATGTCATCTGCAGATAGTGACAATTTGACCTCTTCTCTTCCAATTTGGATAAATTTTATTCCTTTCTCTTGCCTGATTGCTGTGGCTAGAACTTCCAGTACTATATTGAATAGCAGTGGTGACAGGGATGGGCATCCCTGTCTTGTTCCTGATTTTAGGGGAATGGGCTTCAGAGTTTCCCCAGTCAGTATATTAGCTAAGGGTATATAACGTGTAGCTTTTATTATGTTTAGATACTTTCCTTCTATACCCATTTTATTTAGTGTTTTGATCATAAATGGATGTTAGATCTTGTCGAATGCTTTTTCTGCATCAATTGATATGATCATATGGTCTTTATCTTTTATTTTGTTTATGTGGTGTATCACCTTGATTGATTTTTGTATGTTGAACCATCTTTGTGCTCCTGGGATGAATCCCACTTGATTATGGTGTATGATCTTTTTCATGAATTTTTGTATTCTATTTGCTAATATTTTGTTGAGAATTTTTGCATCTGTGTTCATCAGAGACATTAGTCTGTACTTTTCTTTTGTGTGTGTTATCTTTCCCAGGCTTTGGTATTAGGGTAATATTGGCCTCATAGAATGAGTTAGGAAGTATTGCCTCATCTTTAAATTTTTGGAAGAGTCTGAGGAGATAGGCATTAATTCTTCTTTGAATGCTTGGTAAAATTCATTGGTGAAACCATCTGGTCTGGGGCTTTTTCCTCTATGGAGACTGTGGATAGTCATTTCAATTTCTTTAGAATTGATTGGTCTGTTTAGATTATTCAGTTCTTCTTGGTTCAGTCTAGGTAGGTTTCTAGGAACTTGTCCATTTCTTCTAGGTTGTTAAACTTAGTGCCATAAAGTCCTTCATAATATTTTCTTATAATCCTGGATATTTCTGTGGTATCAGTGGTAATTTCTCCCCTTTCATTTCTAATTTTGAATATTTATGTCCTTTCCTTTTGCCCCTTGGTTAGTCTAGCCAGGAGTTTGTCAATTTTTTTGACTTTCTCAAAGAACCAGTTCTTTGTAGCATTAATTTTTCTTACTGTCTTTCTGTTCTTCACTTCATTTACCTCTGCTTTAATTTTTATTATTTATTTCCTTCTGCTGATTTTGGGTGTTTTCTTTTCTTTTTTTCTAGTTCTTTAAGATGAGATATTAGGATGTTTACTTGTGATTTTTCTTGTTTCTTAAGATAGGCCTGTAATGATATAAATTTCCCACTTGTTACTACTTTCACTTTGTCCCAATAATTTTGACATGTTATATTTTCATTGTCATTAGTTTCTATGTATTTTTAATCTCTTCTTTTATTTGTTCTTTGATCCAGTCATTTTTTAATAAGATGTTGTTTAATCACCACGTATTTGTGGTTTTTTTCTTTCCTTTTACAATTGATCTCCAATTTCAGAGCTTTGTGGTCTGAGAATACAATTGGTATTATTTCAATCTTCTTTAATTTGCTGAGGCTACTTTTGTTTCCCAGCATATGGTCTATCCTTGAGAACGTTCCATGTGCACTAGAAAAGAAGGTATAGTCTCTTTTTGCTGGATAAAGTGTCCTGTAAATGTCAATTATGTCCAATTGCTGTAATGTGTCATTTAGAGCTGGTATTTCCTTATTTATCTTCTGTTTGGATGATCTTCCCCTTGGCTATTAAGGGGATGTTTAGGACTCCTACAATGTTTTTGTCAATTTCTCCTTTCAGATCTGTTAGTAGTTGCTTTATATGTTTTGGTGCTTCCTGATTGATAGCATATATGTTAATTTGCATCAAGTATATTTGTTGTTGTATTGTGCCTTTTATCACTATGTAATGTCCATCTTTGTCTCTTGTTATCTTTTTTAACCTGAAGTTTGTTTCATCAGATATCAGTATGGAAACTCCTGCTTTTTTCTGCTTACCATTTGCTTGGAGTATTGTTTTCCATCCTTTCATTCTGTTTCTGTGTTTGTCCTTATGGCTGAGGTGTGTTTCTTGGAGACAGCATATACATGGGTTTTGCTTTTTAATCCAGTCTGCTACTCTGTGTCTTTTTATTGGTGAGTTCAGTCCATTAACTTTTAGAGTGATGATTGATATATGAGGATTTCCCATGACATTACTTCCTTTTTAAATTTATTATTTTTTTATTTTTGTTTCTTTTTTGTTGTTCCAACTCTATTCCATTTATTCTGATGTTTTGTTTCTGATCGAAGAGCCTCCTTCAGTATTTCTTGAAGTGCCAGTTTTGTGCTGGCAAATTCCCTTAGCTTCTGTGTGACTGAGAAGGTCTTTATTCCTCCTTCATATCTGAAAGATAATTTTGCTGGATAATTTATTCTTGGCTGGAAGTTTCTCTCTTTTAATATTTTGAATATTTGATTTCATTCCCTCCTGGCTTGTGGGGTTTCTGCTGAAAAGTCTGATGCCAGCCTGATGGGTTCACCTGTAAATGTTATAGTTTTTTTTTTTTCCCTAGCTGCCTTGAGAATTGTCTCTTTGTCTTTGGTTTTGGACATCTTCAGTACAATTTGTCTTGGAGAAGATCTGCTAGGGTCCAGGTATCTAGGGGACCTATTATCTTCTTAAATTTGGGGTTCCATATCTTTCCATAGGTTTGGGAAATTCTCACCTACTATTTGAGTATGTTCTCTATAGAGTGCTCCACTCCTTCTTCCAATCCTATTATCCTGATGTTTTGTCTCATGGAATCAGATCGTTCTTACAAAGTTCTTTCAATCCTTTTGGTTATATATTCCATATCTTCCTCTTTTTGAGATGTTTCCATATTCCAATCTTCAATATCATTAATTCTTTCCTCCATCTGGTTGGCCCTGTTTTCTATGGCAGTTATTTCATTTCTCATGTCTTTTATTATATTATTCATCACTCAAATTTCCATCTTGTTCTTCCTTATAGTTCGAATTTCTTTGTTAAACAGTTCCTTTTGTTCACAGATTTCCTTTCTGAGATCATTCACCTCAGCTATGGTGTTTTGCCAGTATGTTTTCATTTCTCTGAGAGCCTTCAGAATGGCCATTTTATATTCTCTGTCACTTAGTTCATAAATTTTTAATCTATAAGATCCTTTTCTGAAGATGTTTTAATTTTCTTTCTGAGAAGCTTTAAATCCTAAGGTACTCATATTGTCTGTTGTGTTATTCTTTTTAGGGATGAAGACTTTACTTCCAGCAGAGCTCAGGAGAGCACTTTAGTTCTCTGATTAGTATTTTTGTGGTGTCTTACTGTAGAGCAGACACTAGGTGGCACTGGGGGGCAAGTTTTGAGAAAGAGGGGAGGTGTTTAACCCTACCAGACCTGAGGCCCTGAACCTAACTATCCTCTATGCCTGGGCTCCCGAGCATTAAAGAGAAAAAACCAACATGATATAGAAAAATGTTAGTTACATGCAAACAAGTGGTTAGAATAAGATGGAACTTGGAGACATTGTAGAAAATAGGTCTACCTTTCATTTTTTTCACTTACTAGGCAAAGTACCAAAAATTAGGTACAGCGGTATAGCGGCAGATTCGGAAATTACCGAAAAATTGATACAGCGGTCTGGTAGGGTTAAGCTGTATCTCCGTTCTCCAGCAGCAACGTTGGGAAGTAGGGCACTGAGGTCCATGGTTTCTCTGCTTCTTGCAGTTTGTTGGAGAAGCTGGGGGAGACAGGGGAGGCCAATGGGATGCAGGCTGAGGCTGTTCATGTTGGTCGGGGTGAATTCTGTCAAATCCCCCTTTGTCCCTTCCTTAGCACTTTACCCTCAGCCATGTTTCAGTGATTTGCTTCCTCGCCAACCGCTTTGGGCAGTGTTTGTAGGCGTGAGCCCCAAAGAGTACGGCACCAGCCAAGTGAGGTGCTGTGTGAGGAGCCTACAAGTATGTGCTCTGCAAACTGTGAAGGTGCTGTGAGGGCACTGCGTGCACGTGCCAAGAGCTGAGGTGGGGGCCATGGAGGGTGCCATGTGCAGTTGTGCCTTGAGCTCCAAGGATGCCAGAAGCCACAATACTGTATCTGGGGCCCTAATCCCAACTAAGGCAGTTCAATGCCTCGCTCAGCTTCCTTGCTACTCAGAGCCTCAGAGCTCATCTCCCAGGCTTTGTCTCTAACACGCTGCTTTTAGGTCGTCCTGTTCCCTCACAGTCTCTCCAGGTTCCCGCTCCTCTGACTTCCACTCTTGTCACCTCTTGGCTTCCCCACTGCCCTATATTGTGCTACTCCCTAATCTCTTTCTAATTCCTTTAGTTACCCACAGCGGTGTTGGGTCACAATCTGTCTCTGCTCCCTCCCTTCTCTCCCACTCGCCCCCACTTTCTCTAACCTTCAGTTGTTTTCTTGTAATACATGGATTTCTCAGTTGTCTGTGCCACTCAGGGTTTCCCATGTTGGATCCTGGCCATTTCATTGTATTTTGTGGGAGTGGTTTTGGGGATCTCCTCTCTGGTCACCATCTTGCTGATACTCTCTGAAAGCCTTAGATTTAGTTCCTAAAAATAACTGAAAGGGGTCAAAAGGTATGAAGAAAATAAATAAATAAATAAATAAATAAATAAATAAATAAATAACATGAAGCTATGACATGCATTGGTGTCTACTGCACCACCTGCTCAAATATCACTAAGAGTATCTATTATATTTAAAGAAAACCTTGGATGGCTCCATTTTAGCCTTTGCCACAGGAATCTGTTTAAAGAATAAAAATATCTCTTAGCATTGACACTTTTACCTTTGTGTTTTGTTTTCACTGCCATTGATGTAACCAACCAGACATCATCAACACCTCCCATCACCAACCCACCTGGAAGCAAGCTGCAAGCCACTTAGTTCTAGTGCTCCTTAAAGATATACTTATCACCTGATGCTGCTAACTCCCAAACACAATATTCACAAGTAGCATTAACTTTGATTAAATAATAAAAATAATCATCATTGCTACGGAAATATGGTAGTTGTTACTGAAATTTAATGACTAGTTAGGAATTTATGATGATATATAATATTTTTAAATGACTTCCCACTCCCTCTTTTTCCAGTCAACTTCCTGTTATTTCACTGTCCATTGGCTAGTACCAAAATTTGGGGCTGGAATATTAGAAAAGGTTAAGACCCTGAAGTATCAATATTTCAATTTATCAATAACTTCTCTCAAAAGATTTGATTTTTAAAAAACGTGGTTTACAATATTAGCTAAAACTAGGTGTTGAATAGCTGAGCAGTTCCTTTCAGTCAAAAGTTGCATAGGGTTAATTAAGGTCCCTTTAGTTTTTAACGAGTTGCCTCCATCTGTGCCTGCACACCTGTTAGTGTGTGCCTGTGTCCTGTCCTTGTGAATGTCTCATATGGGTATAAGAGTACATGGATATGGGAGGGTAGGGGACGTGCTGCAGCTCAAGGCTGCAGAGGAGGCTCACAGACCATGACTCATTTTGAATATCACAGGCAGGAACAGTTATTTCAATTAAAATGAAACATTCATGAAGTTCCTACTATGAGCCAGTCCCACTTTTGTGCTCTGGGTCCTAGGTTATGAAGATGAGTAAAACATAAAATCAGGACTCATGGGGTATATAACCCACTGTCAAAAACAGACACACAAATACATGCAATTACAATTAACATCTGCTGTTCTGCATGTACTAAGAAAAAGAAATGGACATGTTTTTGTTGTTGTTGTTGTGGCATGTACTGAGGCAATTGTGAGCCCTTTTGTACTTAAGGGACATTTGTTTGCTGAATAAATTAATAATTCCATCTCAATTCATTTGGGAGGAGAATTAATTTGTCAGTGTTAATAGAGCAGAAGAAAAGGACACAAAAAGGATCGGGAGCTATACAAGTATGTCTCAGTGCATTATAAGTTGCATGCCAATGGTCTTCAGAGTGCGCGTGCATGCACACACACACACACACACACACACACACCCCAAGACACAGGGTCACAGAGGAGATGGAGGGAAGAGGGGAAGAACATGCTGAAGGTGTTACCAGAAGAAACTCAGGTTGATCTGAGTTACACAAGTAAGATCTCAACAAGCAAGGAAGGGGGTCTGAAGGTAAAGAGCATCGCCTGAGGGACAGAACCACAAACAAAAGTGAAGAAGTGCACAGCATCTTCAGAAACAGATTGGGACCTGCAGCCCTGGAAACAAAGTCCTCGGGGGAAGCTGGGACAAGAATATAAACTGCATAGTGCTTGCTTACTTCACTGAATCCTGGGCCAGGGTTGGGATTAAATCTTGACATCCATGGGAAGTGACACAATTAGATGTGTGTCTACGTACCACACGCACAGCAGTGGGAAGAAGAGATGGACAGGGTGAAAGGCTGCAGGTAGGAAAATGAAGTAGGAAGCCATTTGAAACCTGAAGTGGGGTGGTAACCATGGAATTACAGGATATTTGGAACCTTCTGTGTCAACATTGACATTGGTTGGAGACCAATGCAGGCATATGTAAAAGTCCTGAGGTGGGGACTGAGACAAGATGGTGCAGAGGACCTGAGAGGAGCAGGTATTTGGGGATAAGACAGAATTTAGTTTGATGATCAAGTAGTTTATACACAATAGTATCCGTGAAGTAAGAAGATATATGAGGACTGTCTGGAAAGTATATAGCCATGTAACATGAAAAATAGAGGCATTTATGGCTGGATTTTTTCTGGACAGTCCTGGTATATAAGTAGAGTAGACATTGTACAATAGGACAACCACTAGTTGTCCTTGAGCACTGTGTGTCTACTCTGTACTGAGGTGTGTGTAAGTGTAACACACACCAGATTTCAAAGACTTGATATCGAGAATAAAAATGTGAAATATTTCACTAATAATTTTCATGGCAATTACATGTTGAAATGATAGTATTTTATATATAAAGGGCTAAATAAAATATTTTTCAAAAATTAAATTCACCTTTTTCATTTTTAAAATGTGCAATAGCTATTAGAAACTATTAAATTTACATATATATCTCATATTATATTTCTATTGGACAGTGCTGATGTAATGAACTTTTCTTAATGACATATTGAGTTAAAACAATTCTCCCTAAATGTATTTCCTATTACTAAATTGTGATATATCTATGAAGTTGACTGATTACCTCCTTCTGTACTATCTCTGTAGGTAACCTTGTAGCTCTCATACTTATTAAATGACAACATGTTTGTGTTACTGTGTGGAAGGACACTGATTACTAAAATGAGTCATAAAAATGAAATTTCTAAGTTTCAGAAATGGTGAAAGTAAAATAAAACCAGAGACATCTGGGAAACAGGTGGGATTTAGAGGTGGGGTTCTGGGTTTTATTACCTGCCTCAGCAGCCCCTGTGGCCTTGGTAAATAAACAATGACTCCCCTGCTTCTCATTGTCTTCAACTGCAAAGTAAGAACTAGACTAGTCCCATCCCATTCTGTGAGTTGAGGCTATCATTTCATGAAACATGAAGGTCTTCATCAGGTTTATAAGCATTGATAGCATTTGGCTAGAGGAGAGGAATGGAATTCCATAAGTGGGGAGGGAGTGGATATTTACAAAGGCATCAACTCCAAAAGGAACAAAATGTTTAGGGGGAATGATAAGTAGAACAGGCATTTTAAGGCAGATTTATGGAGAGAAAGTTTGAAAAATTTTGGCAGTAAACCACGGAGAATTTCCAATGCCAGAGTCAAAAAGGAGAACATACCCTCTAGGTCAGTGATTCAACACCAGTCTGCCCCACACAAGCATTTGAAACTCTCTGGAGATACCTTTGGTTGTCACAATTAAGGGAGAAATTTTGCTATTGGCAGCTCATGCATAAAGTCCAGGGGAGCAGCTAAACATCCAATAATGCACAGTCCCCCAAAGCAAAGAATTATTTGGCCCATAATGTCAATTGTGCTACGGTTGAGAAACCTGATTACAGGTAATAGGGAGCAACTCCAGATGGATGACTCAATCAATGGATTGCCTCTCTTTCTGTTTTCAACTATGTGTATTATCTATGCCCTTTAATCTAGAGAGCTAAAAAAGTTACACTCTTTATCTGGATCTGACATAGTCCACAGTTACAATATGCCTTTTTTAAATGAAAATAATCATTACAGAGCCAGGGAATTTGCATGACTGATATTCTTCCATTTGATGCTTTACAGAATTGTACTTAGCCTTGGAAAGAGAACAGCAATTAGTGAGAAGAATCAACCTTTTCTGATTAAATAGAATGTTAATTTAGAAGTGACCTAACAGTGAACTCCTTTGAAAGTCAGGAATGTATTTGCACTAATTTGGGATTTTATTTTCAATTTGTGTCTGATATAAGAGATGTTGAAACAGTGACAGCCAGAAACAGTCTTCATTGAATATCCATGGAAGAATAAAATGATTAGAAATATTGGAGTAATTCCAGTCCAATTTTGCAAATTCAAGACTGGAGCTGTGGAATCAATTACTGTTTGTAAAAAGCCCTGGAACACAGTAGGTTTAACTAAGGGTAACTTCTCCTCTTCTCATACTTACCTATTCTGAGAAAAAGTCCCCTATTCTTGGGACAAATTATCCTACCTTTGAAAACAGAAACACATATTATATTTTTGTTTTTCAAAACTAAACCTCGTGTATCATTTTTAAATTTCCAAATTCCCCCTTTTTCACTTCTTTTCAGCTAAAAGTAAGATTAGCACAATGACTTGTATAGCTAACAAGAAATATGAAAGGCCCATACCATGTGCCACAACATAAAGCTCCATCTGTTCAGCAATACAGAGGCTATCTGAGCACTGACAGAAGAAATGAAATAGAGCAATAAAGCTGAAGAAGTGGTGTCCTGGTGATTTTGTTTTGTCTCATGGCATTAAACTATATCAATTATATAGTTGATACACACGTATAGTGTATGTATCAACTACACACTGATAACTATGAGATTTTTGTCCCCAGTTCAGACCTGTCCCTTGAATTTCAAGCTCATACAGTCACCCACCTGGCTGGCATGTCTACTCAGTTGACAACATGATATTGCAGACTTACTATATACAAACCAACCTCCTCCTTCCATTCCCAAGCCTGCCCTTCTGGTGGCCTGTACATTTCATTTAATAGCGATTCTACCCTTCCAGTTGTTTAGGCCAAAATCCTTCATTGTGTTACCTTAAAACCATATCCAGAAACCAATTTTATTTTAACACCTGATTCTTTTCCTTTCTACCCTAAAGTGATCTTCTTTCCTCTACATTACTGCAATCATTATCTAGCTGGTCTTCATGCTTCTACTTCCCCCAGAACCTATTCTCGTTAGAATCACCTGGATAATCTTTTTAAAACATAAGCCAGATCATGTTACTCCATGAGCCTTCCACTGGGATCCATTTCACCCAGGGTAAAAGTCAAAGTCCTCAAAATGACTAACAATGGCCTAGGATCGGGAGACTCAAACTTTTTTTGTAAAAGGCCACAGAATAAATATTTTATACTTTGTGGGCCAGACGGTCTCCATTTCAAGTACTTAATTCAAAGCAGCAGTAGACAAAATGTAAAGAATGGCCATGGCTGTGTTCTAATAAAAACTTGAGTGGGCAGGATTTGGCTAGTTGTCAACCTCTGTCTAATATTCCCCATTCCATTTTATTGTTCTCCATAGGACTTAACATAATCTGACATATTGTTTATTTACTTGTTTATTTTGTCTCCTCTAATTAGAATATAAGCTATGTGAGGAAAAACACAGTGTCTCTTTTCCTTATGCAATATCTCTAGGACCAAGAACAGTTCCCGGTGTATAGCAGGCATTCAAAAAATATTTATTGAGGAGGGCAAGATGGCAACTGGAGAGGAGGTCGCTAAAGCCTCTCCCAGAAAACACAATTGAATGGCCGTCCAGGAGCCAAGAAAGAGAACAGAGTGACAGATACAACCAGCTGGGAAATCCACACACCGCAAGGAAATACCTAAAGGTTGGAGAGAAGGGGGCAAGCAGAAAAGAGGGGAGGGAGCAGAGATGGATCGTGACAGGACCTCATCGCTGCTGACTATTCAGGAGCAGCACACTGCATGGGAGGGAGGAGGCCAAGAGGTGACAAGAGTGAAAGCCAGCAAAGTAGCAGAACAGTGGGAAACCGTGGGTGAGCCAGGCCTTCGAGCAGCATGTTGGGGACAGAGCTTGGGAGCCAGCCTCTGAAACTTTTGAGTAACAAGAGGGCTGACCAAGGATTCTGAACAGTCACAGGCCGAGGTGGGTCCACAGAGACAGCACCTCAGCTCCCAGCATGCTTGCGACCAACAGCATGTGCGCACTCAGCTCCTATGCAGGGCTGCAGTTACTGTCCCCAGCCCACTGCGGAGGCAAGCTGGCTGTCTTCATACTGCCTGAGGTCAGGCCCACAGCTTTGGACTTGTGGTGTGCGTGCCTGCACACGCACCCCAGGGGCCTACAATCAGTGTGAGCCTGCAGACTCTGCCTCAATGCCTGGTTGTTGGAGCAGGCCCGGGAAGAAAGTCGGATTTTATAGCATTCGCCCTAGCCAGCAAGAGCAGCCTCAGCCCACATCCCCCAGCTTCCCCAGCATAGGGAAGGAGAAGGAGCTGCACCAGCGTGCTTTTTGTTGGCCTCTCTCCTCTCCTGCAGCCTCCCCAACCAAATAACTAACTGCAGATAGCAGAGGGACCCTAGATAGATGCACAACACCTCCAAACATGGGAAGAGACCAAAGATAAAAATTAACTCCCTTCTTTCCAAAAACTTGGCCCCCAGTCCCACCTAATGTCTGCCCTAGAGCAAGAAACCATAAAAATACTAAACAGGGCTCCTGGGCTCTGTTGAACATAACGCCCTCATGTCAAAGAGGAAGAACCCAGGAGACAGGATGAATTCCTTAAAAATTAAAACTCCTCAGAAAGAACATGAAATTTATCCAGAAGACAGCATCTTAGACCTAGAAGTTTCTGATCTAAGTGACAGAGAGTTTAAAGTAGCCATTCTAAAGGCTCTGAAAGAAATGAAATCATACTGGCAGAGCACCATGGCTGAGATGAACAACATAAAAAAGGAGATGAACGACATAAAAAAAGGAACTCCGTGAACAAAAGGAACAATTTAACAAGGAAATTCAAAACATAAGGAAGATCGAGATGGAAATGCGAGAAATAAATAATACAATAAAAGAAGTGAGACAACAAAAAGAATGAAATACCTGGGAATTAACTTAACAAAGAACGTGACAGACTTATACACGGAAAACTATAAGACACTTTTGAAAGAAATTGAAACAGACTTTAAGAGGTGGAAAAATATCCCCTGTTCATGGATAGGAAGACTTAATATTGTTAAAATGGCCATTCTGCCCAAAGCAATCTACAGATTTAATGCAATACCCATCAAAATCCCACAATCATACTTTCGTGAAATAGATAAAAGAATTATTAATTTATATGGAACCATAAAAGACCTCGAATTGCCAAAGCAATACTACACAAAAAGAATAAGGCTGGTGGCATTACACTTCCTGACTTCTATTTATATTACAAAGCATCAATACTCAAAACAGCTTGGTACTGGCTGAAGAACAGAAATATAGAGCAATGGAATAGAACTGAAAACCCAGAAATAAACCCACAAATATATGGACAAATAATTTTCGATAAAGGAGCAAAAAACATACAATGGGGAAAAGACAGCCTCTTTAGTAGGTGGTGCTGGGAAAACTGGAAAAACATATGCAAAAGAATGAAACTGAGCTAAGAACTCTCTCCATATGCAAAAATTAACTTGAAATGGATTAAAGACCTTCATATAAGACCTGCAACAATAAACTGTATAGAAGAAAACATTGGTACTAAACTTATAGACCTAGGACTCAAAGAAGACTTCATGAACCTGTCCTCAAAGGCAAGGGAAGTAAAAGCAAAAATAAATGAATGGGACTATATCAAACTAAAAAGCTTCTGCACAGCAAAAGAAACCATCAACGAGGCAAAGAGACAGCCAACGGAATGGGAGAAAATATTTGCAAATAACGCATCAGATAAGGGTCTAATATCTAAAATATATAAAGAACTAATAAGACTTAACAACAAAAAAACAAACAACCCAATTGAAAAGTGGGCAGAAGAACTAAACAGACACTTCTCCCACGAAGAAATACAAATGGCCAGCAGACATATGAAGAAATGCTCATCCTCATTAGCTATCAGGGAAATGCAAATCAAAACCACAATGAGAT
>PVJL010019685.1:0-13382 GCA_004026885.1 Lyroderma lyra | reverse complement strand
TCTAATCTATGTTTTTATATATAGTAACACTTTTGCCAATCAAGATCAAATTTTACATACAGCTTTAAACTAGGTTTTCTGGATTTTTAAATGAAAAAGCTATGAATATTTAAAACATAATCTGAAATATTGTTTGAAAGAAAAAAAATAGCTACATCGTTCTAGGCACTGTGAAGATAGTAGTGTTTAGTAAAATACAGTCTTAATCTCAGTCAGCGTATATTCTAGCAGTAAGAGGGCCAGACGGTAGTAAACAGAATTAAAGATGTCTACTATGAGGCATGGTAAGAAGGGAGCGATCCAGGCCATGTTCATGTAATGTCAAAGAATAAGAGAGTATCTTTAAATTGGAGGATCGGAGGGAAGTTGTGCGGAAAATAGGGTAAATCAGGCTCCTCACCACGCTTCTGCCGTAATGACGCACACCTAGTATGTAACCATGACTTGCACTTCCCCAGGAAGTAGCTATTTTGTTGTTTATGCACCTTGGGAACTCACTTTTTGGCTGCCTGCCACTTTTGCTCTCCTGCCTCTATAAGGCGATGGGAGTCCCTGGGAGGGACGCTCTGCAGTAACTCCTCGATGCTATTTTGTTGCTGCTCTGCTTCTGGAATGAAGGCTATGTTTAAGTTGCCTGTGGCTCCTTGATTCTTCTTCAGTCTACCCGGATCCACGCGAATCTCCCTGGCCTAGATCATTGGCTTCGTGAACAGGATCCGCAGCAGTCAAGTACGGAGCCTACGGTATTCCTGGGGGATGGGATTGATGGGTGGTGTCAGTCCCCAGAGGGTTAAAGCCAGGCCTGCCGTAAAGAATTACAGCCAGGCCCACTGTAGAGGGTTACAGCCAGGCCCACTCCCCAGGCTTGACCTTGGTATAATCAGTCCATGTCTGGGGTTGAGGAATTCCTGGGGCTGACAGTTACTGCGCATGTACTGCCTTATGGAACCATGACAACCCAAACAACCTCTACTGGGCAGATGCGGCAAAGTGCCACTTCTGTGTGAATACGTATACATAGTCCCAGGTGCGCAATAAAGGGGCTTGCTCGCTGGTGTGTTTATGGTCCCCCATGTCGGCTCCGCGTGTGTTTCTCACCTGGGTGTAGCACCGCCGATGCCTGCCCTGCCTGGAGACCTTGGCAATGACAGGTGGCCTGCCACAATGGGGTACTCCATTGCACGTGTCCTCTCTACCTGGGCGTCTCTTCAGGGGTGGCTGAGATAGATGGGAAGACCGTCTATGTGGAGAAGGCTCTTCAGGTGCTGGGAGAGACCTACGACAAGGCAAGCGCTGGCACATGCTGGGGCTGTAGGGTGGCTCTTTCTCACAGCCTTGCCAACAGAGTTGGAGGTGACTCTGCTAGAAGCGGCGCAAGTGTGGTCGCTCCAAACCAAGCTGGACCTGATTAAGATGCAGGTGCAGGGTGTGGAGGAGGCCAGGCAGCTGCTGGAGGGGCACTTGTGGTCGGGGTTGGAGAGGGTGTCCCCCATTGTAATGTCAGGCTCCTCGGGGAAGGAGTTGGAACCACCCTCGTTGTTGTGATAGACTTCTTTGGAGGAGGAGGGAGAACCAGAGCTACTTTGCTCCCTCTTCCCTGTGCGGATTGCTTGCGGCAATCCTGGCACCTTATGCGGGCCCTCCCATTAATGAGGTCTCCTTGATGGTGGCAATTTTGGGGGAAGCCAAACCAAGGTGCAGGCAAAAAGATGTCTATGTGGTAGCCAAGAAGCCACCGATGGCCAAGAGAATTGGACCCCTAAAGGTGAAATGAACCCAAATGTAGGTGGACCTGGTATCTGCCAGGGTTGAAAGGGCCACGGGGCCCAAAGCCCTAGCAGTCCATGAGGGCTATGGGGGGCTAAGAGCCCTAGTTGTCACTGGTGGCTACAGGGGACAAAATGTTCAAGTGGCCCAATGGATACAGGCCCTAGATGTTCCCATTTGCATGGGAATTCAGAGGAGTTCTCTAGAGCCCCAGCAGTTATTGACGGCTACGGGGGGCAAAGCATTCAAGTGAAACCCGTGGACATCCCACTGGGGATAGGCCATCTGCTGCTGCAGATACATAGGGTTTATGTGTGCCTGACCCTGAGTGTGTATCTCAGGGGTGGACATTTTCCAAGGGCTGTGGTTAAACACCACAGCAGAAGAGTCACCTCCGAATGCAGATGGTGAAGGCGATGATGTGGGGCCATGCTGTGAATGCACCTTTGCAATTGGAAAAGGTGGGGATATAGGCCCCACTCGCAGTCCATATAACACCCCAGTGTGGCCAGCGAGGAAGCCAGATGGCACCTGGCAAATAATGGTTGATTACCAGGAAGTAAATAAGTAGTGCCTCCTTGGCGTGCAGCGGTCCTGTCAGTGGTGAACCCGATGGATCACCTGAGTCAGGAGTTAGGAACCTATCATTTTGTTGCTGATCTTGCTAATGGCTTTTTTTCTATTGACAGAGCCTCGGAGAACCAAGATCAATTTGCATTCATGTGGGAAGGCCAACAGTGGACTTTTATGGTCCTTCTCCAGGGGTACTTGCATAGCCCCACACTGTGCCACGGGCTGGTGGCAGTAGACTTCGTACGATGGTCCTGGCCTGAAAATGTACACCTGTACCATTACCTTGGTGATACCATGTTAACTGGTGACTCTCTTGCAGATCTAGAAGGCACTGTTTCTGCTCTCCTAACCCAGCTGAAAACAAGTGGTTGGGCACTCATGACAACAAGCTGCAAGGGCCTGGCTTGTCTGTCAAGTTCTTGAGGGTTGTTTGGTCAGGTAAGACAGAGGTTATTCTCCATGCAGTTATAGATAAGATCCACGCCTACACTGTGCTACCGCTGTTAAGCAATTGCGAACTTTTCAGGGACTACTGGGCTATTGAAGTGCATTTGTGCCCCATTTAGCCCAACTGGTAAGGTTCTTATGTTCCTTGGTTAGGAAAGGGGCTCATTGAGACTGGATGGAGTGGGCCCAGGCAGTCTTTGACTCCTCCAAGCACACCATTAAGGTGCCTCAAACTCTGCCTGTGTTTGGCCCTCCCTGACCTTGTGAGCTGGATGTACAGGTCACTGCTGAGGGCTTTGGCTGGGGCCTATGGCAGCATTCTGAGCGTTTGCAGCAGCCCATAGACTTCTGGTTCCAATTATGGAAGGAGGCTGAAGTCTGCTACTCTTCGCTGGAGAAACAATTGGAGGCCATGTACGCTGCCCTTTTGGCAACTGAAAGCATTATGGCTACTGCCCCTGTGACTGAAAGGACCATGTATGCTACTGCAGGGTGGGTACTTGATTGGGCCATACACCCACCCAATGGCACTGCCCAAACACCCACCTACATTGGCAAAACGGGGAGCATATTCGCAACAACGCAATGTTTTGAGTAATGGTCCTCTCTGTCATTGCGTATTTTATTGTAACTTGTTGTTAAAGTCTTTATTATTGCTGTGGCATCTGGCTGCAACGTAACATACCCCTCACACAGGGAGCATGACAGAACACATCTGTAGATTGTGACGTGAGAAACCCTGAAAGAGTGGAGCGTGGGGAAAACGGAGTGTGTCAAACGCCATAATGATGCTCACCTGCTATGTAATCATGACTTGCACTTTCCCAGGTGGTAGTCATTTTGTTGCTTATGAGCCTTATCATCTCACTTTTTAGCTGCCTGCCACTTTTGTTTTCCTGCCTATGTAAGGGGAGGGGACACTCAGGGAGGGACGCTCTGCACCAACTCCCAGATGCCATTTTGCTGCTGCTCTGCTTCTGGAATAAAGGCTGTTTAAGTTGCCTGCAGCTCCTTGACTCTTCTTTGGTCTGCCCAGGTCCAATGCAAACAAACACCTCTGGCCTCAGTCACTGGCAATACAGAAATGTTCTAATGATCAGTGTGAGGAAAGATGTTTCTTATCCAATGTAATTGTGTCAAATTCAAATAAGTTAATATCTATTAAATGCCTAGAATAGTGCCCATCATGTACTAAGTTGTCAATAAGGCCTCATTATTTTTGTTGTTGTTGTTAATACCATGATTATATAAAAATTTAAAAAAACCAAAACACTGGCAATGATGCCATCTGTTTGAATCTCACTTCAACCCTCAAATTCAATAGGCCACAAATTTTCTCTAGCAAATGGGTTTCAAGACTCAGCCACTGTGTCCACTGATGTCAAGAAGTCAAGCAGTCTGCCCTCCATTAGGCCCTAATTAACATTTCCCGTTGAATTTTCAGTTCCCTAAAATGATTCAAGAAGCCATAAATTTGATGGGAGTATTTAATTACTTCAAAAAAAAAAAAAGGCCCATGGTCTGATTTAGCAACTGCATTGTTATGCATTTTGAATCACTTACAACATACATTTTAGTGACACTTCCTTTTATTATTATTCCCATTTTGATAATATATGTTTATCTCATTTCAGTCTCTGTAGCTTTGAAACAAGTACTTATTAATCAGAATCCATTTAAATGCTGATATGCCATGTTCCACATTAAGGAAACTGAAATAACACCAGGCAGCCAAGTACACATAGATTCTTTTCCTCTTAATTAAAAGCTGATTTGTATCTATAATTCCTTTCCTGGCATGTTATATGTGGGTATAAAAATTAGATTCAACTAGAATAGGGTTACTATAGACAAAACTAAAGCTTCATAAGAATCTTGTTTTAGGAACTTTCCTCAGTGATAGATGACAATTTCATGTATTGTGACTGGTTGTTCACTAATAGACTTCGTAGAATAAAACCTCCAGGTGTAGAAACCATGGTTTTTCCTCCTGACCTGAAGTACTTCTGAATAACTTCTTTACATTAAAGATCTATCCTGTGAAAAGGAAGTATAAAAACTTGAAAAAAATGGACTTGGTAAAATGGGAGTGCCAGGATCCACTTTAGGAAAAACAGATGCCCATTCTATGGGTGAGTTTTACAAAGGATCTTATGGGTCAGACCTTGAAATGGGACCAGTGATTAACATACTGGGATGCTGCCGTTGCATTTGGTAAACAGAAAAGTTTCCTTGGTGTTCATACTAATAGAAATTTGATGCTGTAAGACCAAACCCCAAAGTAAACAAAGACTTATTCTATCAGAAAGAAGTCAATGTTGTCTACTCCATCCCTGGCTGATGTCCATGTGAAATACTCCAACCATTATACCTTTGGTATGATCTAAACACTGGTTGTCTTTAAAGGTAGTTCAAGAAATTCAGCAGAATTCAATGCCAAAACATCGAATGATTCAGTTTCTAGTGAGCTCCACAAACAGGAAATACTCAGTGTAATTTGCACAAGAGCATCCACATTACTTGCTTCTGTGGAGTCTGATTTATTCTGTGAAAATTACACCTATTTAAATATCATATTTCTTCCCCAAACTTAGAGTTACAGTTTAGTGGTAGGCCAACTGAGGTAGCAAAACCACCTAAAAATGGTTCACTAGCATAGATTTGGGGTTAGGAACATTAAAATAGCAGGAAGTAGCTTTCTATAAAGTTCAGAATCACAGCAACAAATTGTCCTCTCACATCTTATCAAACCCCAGGCACCTGCCTATGAAGTTGGCAGCAGACAGATTTTCTGTGCTGCCAATTACAGGTTTCTCACCATCTAGCCAACTTGCTTTGTCTCCACAACCTGGCAAAATACAGCTATTGGCAGGAAAGTGAGTATTTGAAGATGATTACAGTATATAGGGGTTTTTGGTTTTATAATGTTTAATTAAGCAATTTAAATACTGTTTGAGCACTAGGGATAGATTTGCTTTCTACTTTATAATATACCATGTGCTCTGCAATTTGAGCCATTTGGCCACCAGTCCCTCAAAGTAAGAGTTAGAATGGGGTTCTCAATGAATACTGTCTGTAACAAGGATAGCTTAGCTAAATATTTGTGAACTCTGTCCTTTGTAATTTCATGCCCACAACCTTTCCTCTAGCTAATCTGAGACATCTAACTGCCTGCTGCTGTAGAGAAAGGGGGTCAAAAAGCCAGGTGTTCTTTAGAAAGGCATTTCCAAGTATCTCGACCATTTCTAGAACCAAGTCTTCGGTAAAGTATAAAGAAGATGCCCTGTAGTCCTATGGCAGTGGTGCTATTTTACTTGTTGTACGAGAATATTGCATGGAGGAGATGGGAGAGCCAAATACATTTATTCTATTTCAAAAGGATTTTGAAAGGATGAAAGGATGTAGGGTGGGAGTAGGAAAAGAGACAGTGGGGTGTTAGATAAGTGGAACATTAAAAACAGGGAGCTAGTTTTTGAAATTCACTTTAGAGATTCCAGAAGGTAACCATCTCATAGGCTGTCATCAACCATATCAAACCATATTCAAGTAAAATTGAAAGCACCAAAGTTTCACCTTTTCTGAGCTTGGCTTGGTTTTCTGATGGCCAGTGGTTTTCAAAGAATGACAGCAACATCATCATTCCCACTAATATCAGCATCACCTGGGAACATGTGAGAAATGTCAATTATTAGACTCCATTACAGACCTACTGAATCAGACACTCTGTGGATGAGCCCAGAAACTTGTGTTTCAACAAGTCCTTCAAGGAGTTTCTTGAGGAATGTTGTCATATGGCCTGATGTTAGCTTCAGAATCTTCTTCCACAGGTCCCCAAGGGCAGATTAAAGAGGCTAAGCTGAAGTCAGTGTTTCTGCCCAGGTAAGAGGCAAGGGGCCTATAAGGTGGAATACCTAGACCAAGGGCTTGATGGAGAACATGCAGATTTGCAGCGGTCTTTATGACACCAATTAGAATAGAAGTTGCGACGATCAGGGAACACCACTGAATCTTGATCTAGCTGAGTAAGATCAACCTGGCACCTTTAGATGCAAATGATGATAGGACACATATCACAAAAGCTATCAGACAAGGGACATGTTCTCAGAAAGATACCTGAGGGAACAGAAAACACACAGCAATGCAGGAAATGCTCCACTCTTCAATCATGAAGTCATATTAGTGACACCTCTCCCATCCCAATCTCAAGATACCCAAATACCACCTTAGAACAGGACAATAGAAAAGAGAAAGAAAAAAAATGAATGCATAGCCATCTTATCTGAAAAGTCATAGTGTCACAAAAAAAATAAATAATGGAGGAGGCAACAAAATGGTGGTGTGAGAGGGACCCCTGAAAAACTCCTCTGGAGATTACAACTAATAAAACATCTGTACCTCAGCCAGGGACCCTCTACACAATGTAGTCACTGCTAAGAAACCCACTTGTTGCATTAAGGTACCTACAGGTGGGGAGAAGGTTAAACAAAGGAGAAATAAAAGGGAAAGAGGGAGACACAGCTGGTGCAGGTCCCCGCTTGGAACTCTACTGCTGGGGGATGAAGAAGGAAGAAGGTAGCAGGAGAGAGCTCCAGACCTCACTTGGACCATGGGTTAGAGGAAAGGAATCCCATAGGCTGGACATGAGATTCTGCAACCACCTCATTTTGGCCCCAGGAGTTGCAGACTAGTCCGTAAAATGCAGTGGCCAGATTTCATTCTGGCTCCCAGAGGACAGGGAGTTTCTGGGCAGTGAAGAGCTGCAGTGTGAGTGCTCCTGCTGGGAAGGAGGAGAGAGCGGGCTTCACATGTATTTCTTGGCCCACAACCACCACGGCCTGAAAGACCAGCAAACAGGACAGCTGACCCCAAGGCTCAGGGCAGAGTCCATGCATGAGGCAAGCTGAGACCAGAAAGGCACAACCATGCCCAAACTCCCTGCATGACCCCTGGAGCCACAGGAAGAAAACAAAGCTCCTCCCCGCCAGTATTAGCAGTGAACAGCAAAGAATCTGCAGTGGCATTTTTGTCAAAATGAGAAACCAGAGAAAGAGAGCTCAAATTAAAGAGAGGGGATAGATCACCCATCAGAAACAGAACACAAAGCCATGATTATAAAAATGTTTAAGGAACTGAATGATAATTTCAACAGAGAGATAGAAGCATCAAAGAAGACTTACAAACCATTATAAAGGACAAGAGAGAGATAATGACTACATTAACTGAAATGAAGAATGGAATAAAAGTCACTACAATATATAAAATAAAAGCGCACAGCAGGAAAAGCCAGCAGAAAATACCCAACCAGATCAATTAAAAAATTATTTCCAAAAAAAAAAAAGGAAGGTGGATTGAGATTCCTCTGGGACTATATCAAACAAAAAACTATCAGAATAATAGGGGTGCTGGAAGGGACAGAGGAAAAGCAAGGGATCAAGAAATTATTTGAAGAAATAATGACTGAAAATTTTCCTAACCTGATGAAGGAAATAGATGTGCAAGTCCAGGATGCACAGAGAATTCCAAACAAGATGACTCCGAACAGAAATACACTGAGACACATAATTTCAATGGCAAAAGTTAAAGAAAAAGAAAAAATTCTAAAAGCAGCAAGAGAAATGGAAGTAGTAACTTTTAAGGGACACCCATTTTACTTTCAGCTGATTTCTCACCAGAAACTTTACAGGCCATAAGAGATTGGCAGAAAATACTCAACGTGATGAAAACCAAGGATCTACAACCAAGAATAATGTATCCAGCAAGGCTAGCATTCAGATTTGAAGGACAGATAAAGAGCTTCTCAGATAAGAAAAAACTAAAGGAATTTATCACCACCAAACCAGTACTACAAAGAATGTTAAAGGGACTTCTTTAAGGTGGGAGGAGGGATGGGAGAGTGAGTAAAATAAGGGAAAGGGATGGAGAAATTTAGTATGCTTGTTAACAGAAAATTGAAAGCAACAAAGAAACAAAACGCATAGACCGAGTCAATAATTAAGTAGTTACCTGAGGGTAAGGGGAAAAGTGGGGTAGGGGAGGAGGGACAGGGACACAAATATACGGTGATGGAAAGAGAACTGACTCTGAGCGATGAACATGTAATACAACACACCTAGAAGATATAATGCAGAATTGTACACCTGGGACCTATGTAATTTTTACTAATCAATGTCACCCCAATAAATTAATAAACAAACAAACAAACAATAAATAAATAAAACATTTAGGAGGTTCAAAGACTTGAAAAAATTCAACTCTGAATGGCAGAATGTCTACACAGAAGAGAAACTATTGAATTAAAAGAATCTAGAACTTTATTAATTGGCAATTCTGAGTTGTTTCTATTTTCAGGGAATTGGGCTCTCAAGGAAGCTTAGGGCTGGGTTAGACAATAAAACTGAAAGCCAGATCCATAAATTTGTTACTATGCAAAATACTTTTGTAACTTTATAGTGCAGTGTTTGCATTTTTGCTACTCAAAATCCTCTCTGAAAATCAAGATATTTCAGTAGAGAAATGATAGAATTAAATAATTTTAAAGAGAATCTTAAAATTGTGAGAACTACTGATGACATTTTTACAGTTTGCCCTTAGCACATTCTCTTACACCCTCCCTCTGTGACAGATAAACCATCAAGCACATTTGCCTACAGAGGCCAGACTCAGAGCCATCAGGTGGAGAGAGTTTGGCAACATTAAAGTGGGTAAATTGAGCAAAGTAAGGCAGCAATGCCATATTTGAAGACTCATTTAAGCAAAATGAACATGCTGGGTCTGAAATAAAGGAATATAAAAATAAAACAAAAGGCAAAAAAGCAACAAATTTTTTAACTAGGATTACTCAATGTGCACTGGATTTTTCACTTACTTCAAGTCAAGAGCATGATCTTGGAATTGATACCAATGTAATTCAACTGAAAAGTATTAAAAGCTCTTTAGAAATGTTTCCAGGCAGTATGTTTAAATATTTATGAAAATTTCTATAAATGACTGCTGGCCAGTTGTAATAAATAGGTATATTCAGATGACATAATAATCTTCCCATTGCCTGAAAATGTGCTGACTATGTAATGCACACCCTGAAACACTTCTGCTCAGTATGCTGACCTGATTTTTTTTTCTTTTGGAAAGATTGACTTTTATTTTTCATTAATTTAAAAAATTATTCATCAAGGTGTAACTTTTATATAAGTTAAATTCGCGAATCTATATGTTTAGTTCAGTAAATGTATGCACATGCATATACACATATGACCTCCATCCAGATTAAGATATTTCTAACACCCCAGAAGTTCCCTTTTTCCAATCTAAGGAAATAACTCCATTCCTAAGCCAACTATTATTCTGACTTCTTGACTGTTGATTATTTTTTCTTTTTCTTGAATTGATATAAATGGAATCACATAGTAGTAATATGTTCATGACTGGTTTCTTTTACTCAGAATTATGTCTATGAGCTTCATCTATATTGTTGCATTTGGTACTCATTTGTTCCTTTGCATTGCTGTGTAGTATTCCATGTATGATTATATCACAATTTTCTTTCTATGGACATTTGTGTTAATTCTAATTTTTAACTCTTATTAGTGAAACTGCCCTGAGCATTCTTGTATGTGTCTTTTGGTGAGCATAAGCATGGGTTTCTATTGGGTATAAACAAACCCAGGAGTGGAGTTGCTAGCTCAAAGGATATATGTTTATTTGACTTTAATAGACACTTCCGGATTTCCAAAATGATTGTACCAATTTATATTCTTATCCAAAAGGCTGGCTTTTTAAATGAGGAACATGCTCTGTATGTTTTCAAGACAGACTTCTCTCAATCCTGGCTACATAAGGGTGGTTTGTTTATGGCAACTTAAGCAGGGCTTAAACACTCTAGAGAAGACAGTTTTTCACTTGTCTTATTTATTTTCAAATACAACTGTGTATATGTCCATCAAGGAAAGATGACTCACACAGGAAATAATTTTATCTGCTCCAGAACCAACAAAATAATTGTTAGGTGTCCACGTCCTTGGGTGTAGATTTTTCTCTACATTGAGCTTTCTTAACCCCCAAATAATACATTTCTTCTTAAACTTACACTTATTTTCATAATTAAAAGTATATGTGTGTGTGTGTAAAATGGGGGAGGCTATGAATGTGTCAGGGGAGGATTTATATGGGAAATCTCAGTACCTTCCCCTCAATTTTGCTATCAACCTAAAACTGTTTTTAAAATGTAAAAATTTTTTTAAAACAAAACAATACTCACTGAAGAAAATTCAGAAAACACAGGAAAACATATAAAAAAGAATAAAGACCCATAATGTGACTCTGAATATTCTATTTTCTTCCAAAACTTATTTACACATGGAAGAATTCTAGTTTTATAGAAATTTTTCTTTACAAAGGTTTTGTAATTTGTGTTTTTGTTTTTTTGTTTGCTTCTTTCATATTATTTAAATCTATTCATAGATACTTTTTAATGTAAAAAACTATAGATATGCATCATCATGTTCAATGACAGCAGAGAATTTCATTAATACCATAATTGATACAACTTCTATTGATGATTATTCATATTAATGCTTTGTTTCTCTTTTGAAAACTATAATGCAGTAAGCATCTTTAGGTATACATCTTATGCAAATGTCCAATTATTTCCTTAGGATAAATTTCCAAAGTTTAATATCTAGGTTAAAGGCAATGCACATATTTAATTTTAACATATATTAATAAAATGCCTCCCCAAATTCTGTGCCAGTGTACATTCCCAGCAGTATGAATGTGCACAATTTCCAAATTCCCAAGCAATTAGCTGCAGTATTCATTTTAGTCATCATTTCATTGGCCATCAATAATGCCTATTTTATTAATATTTATTTAATTACAAATAAGATTAAAAATCTTTCTAAAATTTTGTTCATTTGTAGTTATCACTTTGTAAATTATTTGTTTGCCTCATTAGCTCATATTCTTTGCTATGTAAAACTTTTTATATGCATAAAATCTATTAACGTGTTTCCAATGTTTATGTTAAATATTTTCTGTTTTTATTTTTAGCACTCAGTATTTTCATTATTTAGTTTTTATTTATATTCTTAAGTAGAATATTGTGATTTTTCCCACATAGTCTTCACCATTCTTGTTAAATTTAATCCTTATGTATTTCTCATGATTGTTACAAATTTTAATTGAATTATTTTTATTATATTTATTCATTGTATGAGGTCTGACCAATTACGTTTTCTTACTTGCCACTGTACACTTACGTTGGCCTCCCTGTACAAACAACTCGGTAAGGTTTTATAACCTTGGTGTATCTGTATCTCACAGCTGTGTTTGTGTCGATGTGTGGCAGTCTCGCTTAGTTGTGTTCATTATTGTTGTTGCGTGTTGTTGTGTGCTGTCACAAGAATATCCAAACTTAAATTAGAGCAATGAATAAACATTAAACTTCTTGTTAAACTTGGCAAGAGTGGGAATGAAATCAGTGAAATTTTGGCCCAAATTTATAGGGATAATGCCATGAAGAAAATGGCACTGTACCAATGTAGTAAATGTTTTTCTGAGGGGGGAGAAAGTTTCACTGATGAAGAGAGGTCAGGGTGTCCAGTAATAAGCAGAAATGATGAAAACTACACAAATTCATCAAATTGTGTGTCAAAATCATCGACTGACTATGAGAAGCACAGCAGACCAAGTAAACATTGATAGAGAAACAGTTAGGAAAGCCTTAACTGAAAATCTTGGCATGAGAAAGGTGTGTGCAAAAATGGTCCTGAAGGAGCTCATCAGGGAACAAAGGCAAAGGAGAGTTGAAGTTTGCCAAGCCCTTTAAAAGAGGCAAGATGATGTTTTGGGCTGTGTTATCACTGGTGATGAAACAAACATGGGTGTACCAATATGATCCTGAAACAAAGTGTCAAAGTGCACAATAGAAGTCATCCAATTCTCCACGACCAAAAAGTTTCGTCAGTCCATACCAAGAATGAAACATCGTTGGTAACCATTTTTGATATCAGAGGGATTGTTCATTATGAATTTGTACCAACTGGACCAATGGTCAACCAAGTTTATTGTTTGGAAGTGCTAAAGAGTGTGTGTAAAAAAGTTAGATGAAAATGATCTGAACTTTTTGCCAACAACCATGGCTCTTGCATCACAACAATGCACCAGCTCAAACAGCACTGTGTGTGAAGGAGATTTTAGTCAGTACGTAAGTAACTGTATTGGAACACCACCACCCCTACTCACCTGATCTGGTCCCCAGTGACTTTTTCTTTTACCTGAAGATAAAGGAAATATTGAAAGGAAGACGTCTTCATGACATTCAGGACATCAAGATTCATACGATGACAGTTCTGATGCCATTTCAGAAAAAGAGTTCCAAAATTGCTTTAAAGAGTGGACTAAATAGAGACCAATGGAATAGAACTGAAAACCCAGAAATAAACCCACAAATATATGGACAAATAATTTTCGATAAAGGAGCAAAAAACATACAATGGGGAAAAGACAGCCTCTTTAGTAGGTGGTGCTGGGAAAACTGGAAAAACACATGCAAAAGAATGAACCTGAGCTATGAACTCTCTCCATATACAAAAATTAAC
>PVJL010019684.1:0-12787 GCA_004026885.1 Lyroderma lyra | reverse complement strand
CAGGTCAACAGACTGGCAAATAAATAGAAATTTCATCATATTTTGAAAACAAAAACATGTATTTAGTAAATATAAAAGGAAGAATTTTCACACATTACATCTGGGCCATAATGCAATGAAATTAGAAATAAATAGAGAATTTAAAGATGTTCAGCTCCTTGAAAATATTAAAACATTATTTTAAATAAATAAATGCTTAAGCCAGTTTGTAAACATGAAATGCGATTACAATGCCTATAAATATACATGCTTGCAACGATATACCTGGATAGATGCAGTGGTGGTGAAATAATTCTCCAACTCAGAAGCTCCTGGAGTGACCAGGTTATGTTCATCAGAACCCTAGCACCTCTGTGGGGTCATTTACATCATCATCTCATTTCAAGTGGGAACAGCAATGAAGGGAGTGCTGGGAACTGTACCTGTTGTAGATGCCTGTAATAAATCAGAGGACTCCCTCCCACTATGGCTGAACTTGACCTCATCATTCCTTCTAAGCACAGGGTTCCAGGCAACCACCACAGAGACTGGTGTCCGCGCACAAGCTCAAAATTGCCCTCCGATGCAGGCAGCCTGAGAACTAGCACCAGCAGCTGCAGTGGAAATTAGTTTCCCTTAATCTTGATGGCCCCAGAAGGATATATTACCCACCTCATGCGAGCATGCTGGATCGCAGGATGTCTTCAGGTAAGGAAACTTACCTCTTGTTTATATCAGTTAGCCTATGGTAAAATTGATTTTCCTTAAAATTGTGGTTTTCAAAAACCTATGGGCGCTGTTAAATGAAGACTTACTGTATTTGGAAAGGGCCATGCAGACAGTTTCAAGGTAGTGATAAATTTTTATTTATTTAGCAGTTGATAGGTACAGCGTGGTGGTTTTCATACATTCTATAGTATATTGTATGTAAAAAAATAGTTCATTTTTTACTTTTAATTTTGAAACAGCTTTGTTGAGATATAATTCACGTATGTTCCAGTTCTCTTATTTAGAGTGTACAATTCAGTGGATGTTAGTATACTCACATGTACATGCAACCATATCACAGTTTTAGAACATTTTTATCACCTCTGAAAGAAACACCATCCTCTTTAGCTATCCCTTTCCTACCCCCACCCCCTCCCTCAGCCCTAAGCAAACACAAATCTACTATCTGTCTCTAGAGTTCCCTGTACTAGACATTTGATATTAATGGAATCATACAATAAGTACGTCTTAGTATCTTTAGAGACTAATTAGCAAATAACACATAGAATTGAATAAGAAACTATTTTAAACATGGAAGGCTTTCAAAATACAATGTTGAATGAAAATGTAAATTACAGAAGTATATATAACATACATTTATAGAAAGTTTCATTCTTTCAAACTTTTATACCATGGAAAAGTTGTAAGTCCAACTATCCTAAGTTGGGGACCTTCTGTAATTTATTGAACCCAGTATATCCACAGTATTATCATTGACATTCACTCTGTGTGTTACACTTCCCGCACATCGCAGTGCAGACCAGGCTCACACCAGTGCTCAGTGCCCATGTGTGAGCATGGCCGCCACATTGGAAGAGCAGCTCTTAAGGGATCTGACTTCTCTCTCCTGAGCTTAGGGCGGTGAGGTGCCTGAAACCCCACCCCATTACACCTCTGCCAGGATCAAGGAAACACCCCCTCCCTACCATTGTCTCTCCTCAGTTCCAAGTGGGGACGATGGTGCCCTGAGAGAGCAGAGAGGTACAACTAGAAAGTTTCCAACTGCTGCTTGTTTGGCCTGGGCCCATTCGTCCTCCTCAGGGATCAGACAGCAGTGAAGGGAAGATGGGACCCCAGGGGTAGGGAACCCATTGTGTTCACATCTGTCCATAAATCTTCACCTACAGAATTTAGACTTAGAGGGAATAGATTAAGGGAAACTATTGTGCAGTTTGGCCATGCACCTTAGGAAATGGTCAGGCTATGGTTGTCTATTTTCTCCTGTATGACTTTAAGAAGTGGTCACATGTCTACACTGTATACTGTATAAGTCAAGAGATGCAATTGAAATTAGTATCTTTGGAGATTGCCAGGTACCTTGTAATCAACATGTCATTGAATGCTGGTGTCCTGTCTGTAATGGGTTTATGTATTAGCTATTGCTGGATAACAAACAACTCTAAAACTTACTTAGCTCATGATTGATCTGGTCAGCAGCTTCAGCTGGGACCAGCTGGGCCAGTCTGGTCTCAGCTGGGCTCTTTCAAGCATGTGTGGTCAGATGCTGGTTGACTAAGGGACTCTGTTTCTGGAGGTGAGCTGGGCACCTTGGTTCTCTTCCCTGCGGCATCTCATCCTCCACCAGGCTATTAGGGATTTGTTCTCAAGGATGGCAGGCTTCTGAAAAAGTGGAAACATTCAAGAACTTTTGAGCCTTGGCTTGAACATGACCCACTGTCAAACCCACTGCATTCTATTGGCCGGATTCAAAAAGTCCAGCACAGATAAAGGGTTTGGGGAAACAGATTCTGCTTCATGGTGGGAGCAACTTAAAATCACACACATATAGGGATGGAGGAAGAATAGCTGTCATTTTTACAATTAGAATCATTATGTCTTTTTGTGCAGACAAAGTATATATAACTGTTCAGAGTCAAGCAGTTTGTCCAAAGCCCCTCAGCTGCTAAGTGGCTTGGCAGGGACTCAGTGTCAAATCTGTCTGACTCTGGAACCCACCCACCCCCACTAGACCACACCACTCATTGCTCCCTACAGCTTCCCTAGTCATCCCAGGTCCAAAGAGGGACATTTTAGTAGAAGCAGGATTCCTTTGAGCTTTGCATCCATCTAGGACTCATCACTGTTGGGAATAATCCCCTGGAGAGAATGCTGAAGCATGTTGGAAGGACTTGGAATAATTTAGGGAAGTAGCTGAGGGCTGAGTTTAGGAAATCCAAGGCCAACCATACATTTTTTATTTCTAATCATAGGAGAAATTGGAAAACACATATAGTACACTCGATGTTGCCTTACAACTGCCAAATTGTCTGTCCCCTCATGCATTCTCCATGACATCTTAAGGCAGGAGCTAAGCATGGAGGCCACGGAGGCATAGAATATGTAGGAGACAGAACTGACCCTCTCTCAGGGGTTCTGTTCCTCCTTCACTCGCACACCCCACATCACCCTGTGTAGCCCCAGAGGATGGCTGGTTAGTCAACGATGGGTAAGATTCCTCAAGGGAGGAGCAACCTAAAACAGTCACAGTTGCACAGGGGCCATCAGGAGAGAGCTTGGGCTCTCACATCACCCTGTGTGGCCCCAGAGGATGGCTGGTTAGTCAATGATGGGTGAGATTCCTCAAGGGAGGAACAACCTAAGACAAGCACAGTCACACAGTGGCCATCAGTAGAGAGCTTGGGCTCAACAGAGGTGAGGCATAGACCCTCATCCGCTTTGAGGTTAATCTAGCCCCTGGCCGCCTTGTGTTCACGTTGCTCCCTTGATGCCCTGACAGAACGATATTGGTCATGCTTCCTTAGAGATGACTTGCATACTGAGTCAAACTCCTGGGGTGGTTTTGGTACACTGAGTCCTTGGAGCTATATGTTCTCATAGGGACACAATGCATGTTGGCACACAATGGGGACTTTCGGGAAAAGCAGTCTCCTAGGCAACGTAATGCACAGACCATGGAATAGCCAGTTTAACTTCCTTGTATGATCACCAATAAAAGCTATGTGTTGGTCCAACTCGGGGCTCAGTCTACAAGGCTGGAGTCCCTTGGCCTCACTTGAAACATACTTTTGGCTACTATCTGTCATCACCTTGTGCCACCTTTTCCATTTTCCCACCGCCTGTGTCATATGGGATGCGACAACTTGACATATTTGCTTTCATCCATTTTTCTTATTTGTAGGCTATGTATGAGTTTCAGCACAGAGTAAATGAAACCACCGTTCCTGAAACAATGTCTTACTCCAAAAGCTGGAGAAAAAGAGCTGTGGAGAAGACATTTCTTCTTGCTGCAGTTTAGCCAAACAGCTGAGTAAGTCTTGAAACAGTCCTTTCATTTTAACCAGGCTGAGCTGGTTTCTAAGACCCCAAACAGGTGCTGCAGTGGTGAGAATCTCCATAGCACATATGCAAAGCACTTATAGCTGATGCACCCCTAACCCAGAATCAGTGGTTCTGGCCCCTGGCTGCATATTAGAATCCCCGGGCGGACTTTTAAAACTTCCAAAACCCAAGTTGCAACCGAACAATTAAGTCAGAAATCCCTGGAGTGGAACCTCAGCATCAGTAGTTTTCAAAGCTCTTCGGGGGAGTCCAGTGTGTGGCCAAGGCTGAAAACCACTTCTTTCAACCAAAATCTTTTGGTGAAGTAGTGATATGTGGTTTCTCAAGTAAGTGTAAAAGTGTTTGCCCCTGAGTTGTATGTAGCCTTTTGACTTACTGTTCTTTGCATGAACCACCTTCTCATTTTGTTCTTGATTCATTCAGCCCAGTTCCCCAAGTACTGAGTGCGTACCATGCACAAGGCACTGTGCTAGGTTTTGTGGCCTTGGTGAGCATCATTGTGTGTTGAGAGGGGTGGACTTTGATGGTGAAAAATTGCATCATAAAAACTCCAGACCATGCCACTTACCAAACTGAGGTAAAAATGGAGAAAGTAGGGAGTCACGTAAGAATTAAGACATCAATAGAAACTTAGGAATATTAAAATACATCTGGTAATGCCATAAGTGAAAGTCTCCATTTCTCAATGAAACAAAACAAAACTCTGATTAATTCTGAGATATTGTTAGGATTCATGCAAATAGGTAGCATTTAATTTTCAATTGAAGTATAATGTGTACAGAAATACATGCACAAATCATTTGTATAAAGCCTGATGAATTATTATAAAGTGAATAAACTTGTGGAACGAGAAACTAGAACCACCTTCACTCACGCCCCCGACTGTCACTTTGTCCCTCTTTCCTCCCCAGAGGTAACCATTTAGCAGCTAACATGATGAATCAATGTCATCACTTTATACAGGTGCTTTATTAAGAGAAAAATTTAAATATATACAAATCAAACAGAAGAGTTTAGACTACTCACCCAGCTTCAACAATTACTAATCATCTTAATTTTTGTTTCATGTACATATTATCCCATTCCCCACAACTCACTTTATTATTTTTTGGGTTTTTTGGTTTTTTTTTTTTTGAGGTAAGATATCCATACATTGAAAAACACAAATCTTATTTATTTATTTAAATTTTATTTTTTCAGTTACAGTTGACATCCAATATTATGTTAGTTTCAGGTCTGCCGCATAGTGTGTAGATGTATATATAATTTATACAGTGATCCACCAAATTAGATAAGTACCAACCTGGCACTGTACGTAGTTGTTGCAACATTATTGACTGTATTCTATGTGCTGCACTTTACATGCCATTGACCCTTTCGTAGCTAACAATTTGTATTTCCTAATCTCTTCACCTTTTTCATCCTGCCCCCCCAACCCCTCTCCCCTCTGACAACCATTAGTTTATTCTCTGTATCTATAAGTCTGTTTCCGTGTTTCTTGTTCATTTATTTTCTTCTTTAGATTGCACGTATAAGTGAGGTCATATGATATTTGTCTTCCTCTGTCAGATTTATTTTACTTAGTATAATACTGTCTAGGTCCATCCATGTCATAATTGGTAAGATTTCCTTTTTTTTTTCTATGAGCAAGTAATAGTTCATTGTATACAGGGTAACCCAAAAGTAAGTATACAGTATACCTACTTATTTTTGTTGTGTATCAGTGTTTATGTGTACCCATAAAATCTGTTGTGATGAATGTCGTTTATTCAACTGTGTATACCTACTTTTTGGGCCACCTTGTATGTGTACCACTTTTTCTTTATCCAATCATTTATTTTCTTTATCCAATCATTTATGGGCACTTAGGTTGCTTCCATGTCTTGGTCATTATAAATAGCACTGCAGTGCACATAGGAATGCATATATTTTTTTGAATTGTTTTTTCATGTCTCTTTCTGACAGTATATTATTGGTGTATAAATACACAGCCGATTTCTGAAAATTAATTTTGTATCTTGCTATTTCCTGAATTAATTTATTCATTCTAGTAGATTTTTGGTGGAATCTTAAGGCTTTTCTATCTATAGTGTCATGTCATCTGCAAGTAAAGACAGTTTTACATCTTCTTTCCAATTTGGATGACTTTTATTTTTTTTCTTGCCTGATTACTGTGGCTTGAACTTCCAGTACTATGTTGAATAAAAGTGGTGAAAGCAGTCACTCTTGTCTTGTTCCTGATCACAAAATGTACACTTTTTTCTTTCCCTGTTGAGCATTTTTACATCTTTGTTCATCAGAGAATTGGCCTATAGTTTTCTTCCTTAAAAATGTCTTTGTCTGGTTTTGGGATCAGGGTAATGGTTGCCTTGTTAAATGAGCCTGAGAGCTTTCTCTCACTTCAATTTTTTGGAATAGTTTGTGAAGGATTGGTGTTAATTTGTTTTTGAATTTTTATTTATTTATTTATTTTTGGTGGTTTCCTGGCTGGGAATCAAACCCTGGCCACAGTGTTGAGCGATCCAAAGCCTAGCCACTACACCACCAGGGAACCCCTAAATATTTGTTAATATTCACCTGTGAAGTCATCTGGTGCAGGATTTCTGTGTGTTGGGAATTTTTTTTTATTACTTGATTTTGTTAGTAGTAATTAGTCTGTTCAGATTTTCTGTTTCTTCTTGAGTACTTCTTTGAAGATTGTATGTTTCAGGAAATGTATCCTGATTTCTTCCTGATTGTTCAAACTGTTGGCATATAATTGTAATATTTTGTCATATCCTTTGTATTTCTGTGGTGTCAATTGTCACGTCTCACTTGTGTCTGATTTGATTTGGTTCCTCTCTCTTTTTTTCTTGATGAGTCTGTGTAAACATTTATTAATTTTGTTTATCTTTACAAAGACCTGGGTCTTGGTTTTATTGATCTGTTGTATTGTTTGTTTGTTTGTTTGTTTGTTTAGACTTTATTTCATGTATTTCCTCTCTGCTCTTTATTATTTCCTTCCTTCTATTCACTTTGGGCTTTGTTTACTGCTTTTCCTGGCTCACTTAAGTGCAAAGTTAGATTGTTTACTTGAGATTTTTTCTGTTGTTTTTAGGAAGGTCTGGCGTGCTATGAGAGTGCTTTCACTGTGTCGCATAGATTAAGGGTCATTGTGTTTTCATTTTCATTTGTCTCAAGGTACCTTTTTTAATTTTTTCTTTGATCTCATTGCTGATTGATTTGTTATTTAGTAGAATATGTGTTTGTCTGGCTTTCACTTTTTTTATTGTGTTTGATTCTCAGTTTCATACCATTGTGGTCAGAGAAGACACTGGATATAATTTCAATATTCTTAATTTATTGAGACTTGTCTTGTGGCCTAACCTGTGATCTATTTTGAAAAATGTTCCATGTGCATTTGAAAATAATGTATACTCCACTGCTGTGGTGTGAAATGCTATAAAAATATCAATGAAATCCATCTAATCTAGTGTGTCACTTAGGCTGCTGTTTCCTTGTTGATTTTCCATTTACTAGATCTCTCCACTGGTGTCAAAGGGTTGTTAAAGTCCCCTACTATGACTGTATTACTGTCAACCTGTCCCTTTACATTGGTCAATATTTGCTTTATGTATTTAGGTGCTTCTACGTTGGGTACATAAATGACAAGGGTTATATTCCCAAGTTGGACTGGTTTCTTTATCATTATGTAACATCCATTTTTATGTCTTATTATATATAAACTTTGTTTTAAAGTTTACTTTGTCTGTTGTAAGTCTTGCTACCCCAGTGTTTTTTCATTCCCATTTGCAAAAAATATCTTTTTCCCCCTTTACTTTTACTCTGTGTGTGTCTTTTGATCTGAAGTGGGTCTCCTGTAGAAATCATATGTATGGGTTTTCTTATTCATTCAGCTACCCTATGCCTTTTGATTAGAGCGTTTCTTCCATTTACATTTAAAGTGATTATGACAAATACATAGTTCCTGGCATTTTATTATTGATTTTTATATTCTCTCTCCTTCCCCCTTCTTTTTCTTAAAGAAGTCCCCTTAATGTTTCTTATAATAGTGTTTTGATAGTGATGAACTTCTTCAGCTTTTTCTCATCTGGGAAGCTCTTTATATGTCATTCAATTCTAAATGATAGCTTTGCTGGATAGAGTAATCTTGGTTGTAGGTGCCTGCTTTTCATCACTTTGAATACTTCTTGCCACTCCCTTCTGGCCTGCAAAGTTTTGTTGAAAAATTTGCTGATGGTCTTATGGAGCTCCCTTGTAGGTAACTAGTTGTCTTCCTCGTGCTGCTTGAAGGGTTCTCTCTCTGTCTTTAAGCTTTATTTCATTACGATGTGTCTTGGTGTGGGCCTGTTTGGGTTCATCTTGTTTGGGTCTCTCTATGCCTCCTGCACTTGTATATCTGTTTTCTTTATCAGGTTGGGGAAGATTTCCATCATTATTTTTTCAAATATGTTCTCAATTTCTTGCTTTCTCTCCTTTAAGTACACCTATGTTGTGAATGTTGTACATTGTCTCAGAGGTCTTTTCAACTCTTCCCATTTCTTTATTCTTGTTTTCCTTTTTCTGTTTTCAGTGTGTTTTCTACCACCTTTTCTTCCAAATCTCTGATTCAGTATTTTACTTTATGTAGTTTGCTGGTGGTTCTTTCTAGTGCATTTTTCATTTCAGTTATTGTATTCTTCATTCGACAAGTTACTTTTAATGGTTTCTTTGTTCTTTATTATGCTTACTATCTCTTTGTTGAATTCTTATTGATTTCATCTACTCTACCCCTAAGTTCACTGAGCATCCTTGTAATCATGGTTTTGAACTCTGTATGTGGTAGATTGCTTGCTTCAACTTCGTTTAGTTCTTTTTCTGGAGTTTTTCCTGTTCTTTCATTTGATACACAGTTTTTGTTTCCTCATCGGGCAGCCTTTTTATTTTTGTTTCTATGTATTAGGTAGATCTGTTATGGCTCTCAGTCATGGCTGTGTGACTTATGTAGTAGGGTCCTGTGGGACCCAGTGGTGCATTCTCCCTGGTTACCTGTACCAGGTGCCTGAGGAGTGTCCTTTGTGTTGGTTGTGTGTGTCCTTCTGTTATAGTTGACCCTCATTGATTGCTATTGGCACCTCAGTGGATGTGATTGACCCTCAGGCTGACTGGCTGTGCATTTTAACCATGTCTAGAGCTTACAAACTGCTTTGTAGGGGAGTTTGCCCATTGGATCAGGATGTGCTTTAGTGGGCTGTAGTGCCTGTTGAGACTGCCCTTTGGGTATGCTTCTTCTGGGGCTAATTTGGTGGTGCTCTGCTGTGGTTTGAAGCTGACCTCCAGGTTTGTTGGTTTTGTGGCCTCTTGGCACCCCCAAGACTCCAGTTCAGGCTCTGGTCATCCATTGCCTGGCTTGGCACTACCTGGTAGGAGCTAAAAAGCAGCCTGCGGTTGGTTGCTTCCTATGCTAGTTGTGGAGGCATGTGGGAGAGGCTACAATAAAACCGAGGATGGCTGCCACCAGTACCTGGCATGGGGTTGCTCCACTAAAAGCACAGGACACCCTGAGGCCTGATGATTCCTGCTGGCTCCTGTAAGGCCCAACTATTGATACAGTTTTGTGTGGTGAGTAAGTTGAGTGAGGTGGAGTCTTAGGGAGCCATCAGGTTGGTATGAGTGGTGTTTACTAGGTTAACTTCTGTCTTGTTGCCAGTGCTAAGCCTGGCCCTACTTATCAAAAATCTCAGAGCACAGCAAGGCCGGCCACCACATGCCTGGAGCCCACGGACCCTCGAGAGTTTCCAAGAAAGAGTGCAATGTGAGTGGGGCTGGTTGTTTCCTGAGAAGTACCTCTGGCTTTCTGAGATTTGGGTGGTACAGGGTCCCAGGGAATTACCAGTGTGGAGAGATTGGAGTTCACCAGGCTAATGCAGATTCAGATGAGGTCATGTGTGGGGGCGGTCAACACAGCAAAGGTGACACCCACTTGTTAGAGCATAGGAGCAGGATTTTACACAGGGAAAATATTGGTTGTCCCCTCAGTCCTTGCTTTGAAGCCATAAAACTTAGTCTCTCCCTACACAGAGCCTGGAGGCATATGGAAGATGCTACCCTGACACCTCCTGTGTCACTGTTCCTCTGCCAGAGCCTAGAGTGAGTGCCTGAGAGCAAGTGCATCTGTGTGTGGCCCCTTTAAGAGGATGTCTGAGAGTGGTGTTTGCTTGAGTTCCAGTTAATGGAGAGTCTCCTGTATATATTTATTGGAACCAGCCGATGAATTGAACAGCCTGAGGGGGGGTGTGAGGATTAATGAAAGGAGACAGAGAAGAGAGTTACCGGGAGGACTCCAGTAAATACTGAAGCCCCGAGTTTATTTTCCACCACCAATATATACATACAGGGTACGTGCGACATAGCAGGAAGAACATGCATTACCTCATTGGAAAGCAGATCATTAACCATTTACCAGAAACCTAAAGGTCAGAGAGAACTCAGGGGGACAGTTTCCCAGGACAATTTTTTCCATTACCCAGATAGTTATCTTTTGTGTCTCAAGGAACTGGCCATTCTCACCACATACCTCAGTAAGTAGTACTTACTGAGCACCCTCCAGGTGCAGAAAGGAACAATACAAGGAGCAAAACAAGTTATGCTTCACTAAAGCCAGCCTGCATGGCTCCCAACATATATTGCAGTACAGTTACTGTAGAGAGTTAGCTAACACCTCTGTCACATCACGTCACATAATTATTTTTTTGTATTGATAAAATTGAAGATCTCGTCTCCTACCAGGTTTGAAGTTTATAATACAGTATTGCTGGCTATAATTACTGCATTGTGCAATAGATCTCTAGAACTTATTTATCTACTAGTTGCAAGTTGGTACCCTTAAATGACATTTTCCCCATTTCTCCTACCCTGTAGCCCTTGGTAACTACCATTGTCCTCTGTGTTTTTAGACCCCACAAATAAGTGATAGCACACACAGTATTTGTCTTTCAAAGAGAAAATTTCCAAAATTTTATCATAAATATGAGATTTTCCATACATTTATTTGTTTTATTTTGTGACTTTTGTTTCTGTTGCTGTTGTTTTTAAGAAACCTTATATTTAAATTAAGAAAGTTCCTTCCCTTCCATTTTTAGTTTGCCTGAAATCTTGCGATGATCATTTTCTTTTTATTCTTTAATCTGTTAGTCTGGTGAATGACATTATCGAATGATGTTCTAATAGTAAACACAAAGTCTGTTTGTGGAATAACTTCAAATTAATTACGAGGTATTAGCCTTTTTATATTGCCAGGTTCAGTATGGGAACAATTTTTTATTCATTTTTCTTTAGGTTCCAAATCTTACTGACCATCATCGAGTTCTATTAACTCTGTTTTCTTGACACACAACCCTCTCCTCATCTCCTCTTCTCCACTGCTTACTTTAGATGAGACCTCAGTGCTCCTGTCCTGGTTTACTGTAGTTGACTCTAGTTGTTTCTGATCCCTAGTTTCAAGCTAGTATCCTGCTGCCAGTTTGTCCTTTAAAATATATCATTCTAATACCAGGTTATACAATAGAATAACAGATTATAGGGAATCAGATTACAGAAATCCTTACCTATGTCATTGTAGAAAGATTAGGGCATTGGTAGATATACATTCATTTACAATTCTTGTTTAACTGATAACTTCTGAAAATAGGATGCCTTATTCCAAAGGAATAAATTTCAGTCTCTGAAAGGTCAGAGGGTCAGATGCTTTGAGGAGGGAAATAAGTTTGATTGACAGTTTTCAAATCATGGCCCAAACTCTGCCCTTTTATGCAGCTTGTATTGTAAAATGAAAAAAAAATTCCTGAATTTCTTCATGTACATCATTACTAATATATAATAATCATTATGTGGATCAAAAAGTGTAAGCTTTCCAATCCAAATCAGCATGCTTTGAAGTTGCTCAATGTCTAGTGAAATTAAACTGTAGTTTAAATGAAAAATAAATTTGAAATAGTTTTCTATATTTATTAAAATCACATTGTATGAGGGTTATCTGGAGAGTATGCAGCCATTTAATATGAAAAATAGAGGCATTTATGGCTGAACTTTTTCCAAGTATATACAGTGTAATGTGATTCAGATGTGGGAAGACAGGAAATCCTGACATATATGATGACATGGATGGACCTTAAATTAAGGGCATTGTGCTAAGTGAAATATGTCAGAGAAAGAAAAATACTGTAGGTGTCACTTCTTTGTGGAATCATAAAAAGCTGAACTTGTAAAGACAGAGAGCAGAAGGGTGGATAGCAAGGGCCTTGGGGTGGGGCAGTTGGGAAGATATTGTTTATGGATGCAAACTTGCAGCTAGTAATAAATTAATAAGTTCTGGATATCTAACTCACAGGATAGTGATTATAAACTCCAAAGTTGCTATTTGACTAGATCTTAATTATTCTCGCTACAAAAAGGAAATGAAAACTTTGTCATTGATAGAAGTGTTAGCTAACTCTACTGTGCTAATATTACAATACATACATGTATCAAACTAACACGTTTTATACTTCAAACTTACGTATTTCAATTATGTCTCAATAAAATTGTTCGAAGTTCTTAAATACATGTCTTCTTAAAGTCTGATGTGAAATAAGATTAGTCCTTTTCTGGCATTTAACCCATTCCTGAAGTCGAGTCACTTTATATTTGTCATTATCAGTACAGATCTCACCTCTCGATGGGATATTTTGTAGGAGTTACTGGCTCAGCACCAACAATATCT
>PVJL010019683.1:0-13394 GCA_004026885.1 Lyroderma lyra | reverse complement strand
TTTCTTATGTTTTGAATTTCTTTGTTAAATTGTTCTTTTTGTTCACAGAGTTCCTTTTTTATGTCGTTTATATCCTTTTTTATGTTATTTATCTCAGCTATGGTGTTCTGCCAATAGGTTTTCATTTCTCTCACAGCCTTTAGAATGGCTGCTTTAAATTCTCCATCACTTAAATTCGACCCTTCCAGTTGTAACAAGCTGTCTTTTGGGTAAATTTCATGTTCTTTCTTAGGAGTTTTAGTTTTTAAGGAATTCATCCTGTCCACTGGGTTCTTCCTCTTTGACATGAGGGCATTATGTTCAGTGCTCAGATTATTGTTTTTGTGGTGTCTTGCTGTAGGGCAGACTCTAGGTGGCACTGGGGGTCAAGTTTTGGGGGAGAGGGGGCTGTTTGTTTCTTGTTTCTGATCTCCTACTGCCTTTGGAGGCTATGCGCATATATCCTGGGGAGAGGCCAACAAAAGGCACTCCAAAGGTGGCTCTGCCTTTTGCCATTTGCTGGCGAAGCTGTTTCAAGGCTTGTTTCTGCTGGCTGGGGTGAATGCTATCAGATCAGTTTTTCTTCCCAGCCCTGATTCAGCACCTGCCTGTCTATGGGCTGACACTGCTTTCAGAACCCTGGGGTGCACGAGGAAGTGCACGCTCCATAAGTCCAAAGCTGTGGGCCTGGCCTGAGACAGCAGGGTCACCTTTGCAGCAGGCTGGGAACAGGAACTGCAGCCCTGTGTAGGTCTCCAGGGGGCTTAGAGCTGGGGTGTCATCTTTGCAGTTCAGAGTCCTCACTCAGCCCTTCTACCACTCAAAAGTTCCAGAGGCTGGCTCCCAAACTCCGTCCCCAACTCCCCAGTCTCTCTCCCCTCCCCCAAACTGCGCAGCTCCGAATAGTCAGCAAGGATCGTATCCTGTTGTGGTCTGCCTCTGCTCTCTTCCCTCTCCCCGACACGCCCCCTTCTCACCAACCTTCAGGTGTTTACTTTCGTTTTGTGGATTTCTCACAACAGCCGTTTTGTCACTCAGGGTCCTCTTTCTTGGCTCCTGGACAGCCAGTCAATTGTGTTGTCTGGGAGAGGCTTTAGGGACCTCCTCTCCAGTCGCCATCTTTTCTTCTTCCTAACGACTCTTTTAAGGACTCAAGTTTGCCATAAAGTTGATGCAAAAGTTTATTCTGTTTCATCTTAAGTTTCTTCAAGAGATGATTTAAAACATAAACATTCCTGATCATCATATTTTTCTGAAGGAGTAACTTTCTCTAACTTCCTAACTAGTTTAGATTTCAAATATCATGCTTAATTTCCACTTCTGCCAAAAAGGACAGGTAAAGAGTGATTTTAATTACCTGATTTCATCTATTGTTGCAGCTTAATGCAGCTGAATTTTGAATTTTTGTCATTTAACTATGTCTTATGGAAAGAGTTTGTTCCATTCCAATATATTTTAAATGCATTTTTAAGGATAACATTTAGTGTAAATACATTCTAGGCTGTTATTATGTATGTTTGGAACACTTTAGTGTTTAGGCCCTCTTTATTTCTTTTCTTTTCTCTCTTTTTCTTTCCTTTTCCTTTTCCTTTTCCCTTCCTTCCTTCCTTCCTTCCTTCCTTCCTTCCTTCCTTCCTTCCTTCCTTCTTCCTTCTTGCTTTCTTGCCTTCTTCTTGCAACAGTAAAAACTTCCTTGACTCACTCACTTACTCACAAATGTTATAATCCTTCAAACTCTTCACCTGTGTGCTGTTCAACTATAAACAAATGATCATTTTCCTGGATCTTTCTCTTTCATAATGTCATAATCTCCTCTGACTTATGCCTATATTCTTTTTTTTTTGCCTATATTCATTTTACCTTTTACTTTTATATCTAGAAGCTATGTACTAGGTTAATGAAAGTACACACTGAACTCTTAGAAGGCTCTCAAGGTACCCACATGATAGGGAGACCTAGTACAATACATACAACTGAATAAAACTTCAGTCTGCTTATTTTTTATGACCATTAAGTGATTTGCTTTATGCCAAAGTAGAAATTCCGTATTTCTGATTCTTTTCCCCCTGTTTTATTGAGATATAATTGACATTAAATTGTGTTAATTTTAGGAGTACAGCATGATGATATATGTATATATTGCAAAATGATTACCACAATAAGTTTAGTTAACATCTATCACCTCACATAGTTACAAATTGTTGTTTGCTTATAATGTAACCTTTTAAGATCTACTCTTTTAGCAACTTTTAAATATACAATACAGTATTGTTAACTATAGTCAGCATGTTTTGCATTACATTCCCATTTTTTACTTATAACTGGAAGTTTGTACCTTTCGACACCTTCGCCCATTTTGACTGCTCACCCTCCCTGCCTCTGACAACAACTAGTCTGCACTCTCTATGAATCTGATATTTTTAGATGCCACATAAACGTGAGCTCATACAGTATTTGTCTTTGTCTAACATTTCATTTAACATAATGCTCTCAGGATCCATCCATATTGTCAAAAGCAGCAGCAATTTCTAATTCTTTTATTTCTGAATAATACCAGGATGCCAAAAAAAAAAAATACACATTTTAAGGGATGTTATCTATATATTACTACTTTTCAAAGTTGAGTTGAATTATGGTAGCAATATGTAGTATGATGTTGGCTCAAACGATGGCATTAATCAAATGAATGCTAGCATCACAATGTCACAAGCAGGACAGTCAAAGAAAATGATGGAAGCATGGTTGTCCTTGAAGAGCACAAGATCATTTGCCAGGACAAAGAGGTGCCATTGAGGTTCCTCCACATTCTCCTGACTTAACACCCCTTGTACCTTAACAGATGTGGTGATGTACCATCGAAAACCAGTTCCACTGGTGGTACGTAGGGAACAAATTGAAATGGCTCTGGCGGTGATACAAGTGGACACTTTGGTGAACGTACCTCAAGCAATAGTTCACTGTAATCAGAAGTGTTTGGATTCTAATGGTGAACACTTTGAGCACCTCTTGTAACTGCAGACATCAAACGTGACCTGTTTCATCTTCTGTTATCAGCATATATTATTACAATTTCAATATAATATTTTTCTTTCTTAAAATGTATATACATTTTTTGGCACACTATTTTATTGTGTATATATCTAACATTTTCTTTATCTACTTATCTGTTAAAGAACACTCGGGTTGTTTTGTGCCTTGGCTATTGTACATATTGCTGCAATGGACAGAGCAATGCACATATCCTTTTGAAATAGTGATTTCATTTCCTTCAGATACATACCCAGAGGGAGAGCAAGAATAGGACGCCTGCCAGTCAGTCTCTGGAGGAGATTGTGGTCATCCCCTAGATGTGTGTTAAATTAGAAGCCTGACCCTGAGGCCTGCTAAAGCTTTTGTTAGAGTTATTATGCAAATAATATTATACTTTGGATGTTTATGTTAATAGGATAAGAATATTGGGAACAATCCTGCCTCTCAAATAATGAGGTGCAATGACAGAATTTGTTCTCCAAGTGTTTTGTGAAATAAAAATTTTGATGTGATGTGCTAATATGTGCAGGATCAAAGCACTCATCATTTTAAAAGTGATTTTCAAAATATTCTTTCAAAGATAAAATTGGAGAGGTGGCTTAAATAATGTGACTAGATAGTGTGCAAAGAATTGTTTTATGTACATTTCTTGAAAATAGGCATTAGAATTATGTATATAATGTTCTTTTTAAAAGTTCATATGCCTATTATAGATTCTGTTTTGATTATGTGCTGGTCATACTCTTAGGACACATATAATTTACTAAGGATTAGTGCCAGCTGGGACAGGTGATGGCTCAGGAATAATTCTTAAGAAGTGCCTGATTCAATTATTCTTACTTAAATCATTTACTTTGGACATAATTGATGAGGTACAGTTTTATTTTAGAAGCAAGGTGAGATTTTTCATCTTTAGTTATAGTCTGGAAAAGTCTGCCAGATTGATAGAGCCTCATTGAGAGCTCATCAGAAACTTTGAACACTGTAATATGGTTTGATTATAATGTTAAATATCAAGCAAACAGACAAGAATATCATTTAGCTAGGTGTGTTTTGTGCATATTTTGAATAAAACATATTTTATTCAAACTTTAAGATAATTTGTTTTGCACAGAAAGCATATTATATGGGTCTTAGAAAGCAAATAAAATAAAGAATATCTATTTGTAATTGATTTTATTAAAAAATTTTTATTAAATATATTAGTTATAATACCCTTAATGATGATGCAGTATTGGACAGTAAGTGGCTCTCCTGTTTTTCTCATTTCAGATGCCCAAAGCTGTATTAGAGGTTTTAAGTTAAGAAAATACTTTTTTAAATAAATATAAGTCATTTTATTTGTGGTGAGGCTTCTGAAAGTTTTCTCCATGCTAATATGCCTGTGTCCAAGAACAATCACCAAGAAAGAATGCTTTGAGAAAAATACTTAGGAGTCACTAATCCAAGAATTACTACTTCTGTTTGACAATTATCTCATGTCTTCGATCCTTTGCTGTATTTAAAATAAATGATTGCATATATGATCATTCTAAAGAGCAATATCCACTATAGTAATTTTATGGTGGTATCTTTATCATCATCACTTTTCTTGGTTCCTTGTTCTCTTTCCAATTCATGATGTCTAAACTCTCCTGAGTGATGGTAAAGAGGGAAAGCCCAGTGGTTCAATGTCTGCATTCCTCTGAATCCTTACATTGACTCTCAGAACAAGTTTCCTTTTTTTCCCAACTCAAGGTACCTGATTTCTGGGTTTTCTGAATAGAGCAAAAAAGGCAACAGAGATTTGCATGTCTATGTCTTTTGTTTAGTTTTCTTTTACTCTGGACTGATGGAAGATGGCAGAAAAAGCAACAGGTGAATACATTCTCTTGAGAATTCACACTCTAACACATATGGATATATGCAGACGTTCTTTTTCTTCATTGTGCCATTCATTGTGGAGCAAACTGCTCCCAAACTGTAAATCTTCTCCCTAGTTCTAATCAACTAGATTCTGATGGAGTCCGCCTCTAATTGCATAATGATTTCCCTATTATAGGGTCATCTTAAGGTTGGGAATTCTGGGCTAGGGCCATTGTGAGTGAGGTGTTGTCAGTGCGGTTTTGACTAAGGTCTTCAGATTTGTCCTGTGTTTTTTTACTACTCTTACTATCAGAGTAAAGAAAATACTGAATAAACCTTTCCAAAGGGTTATATCTCTGTTAAATACTCTTTAAAGCATTTTGCCCCTAAAATCTGACTCGCCCCTCAAGGTCTAGCTGACCTAAACATTTTCAAATTTCTAACTCATTGTCTATTTCTTCCTGTCCTCATGCCAGGTTTTCCCATCGACCAATATTTTCCATTAATGTACATACTATTTCTATCTATCTATTTCCCAGTGCTTACCTCAACAATAATGCATAGTAGACCTTTCTATACATGTTCACTGAATGAATAAACAAATCACATGTGAATGAATGATTGTAATAACATCTGTGGAACCTAGAGTTTCAATGAGTATGATGCAGCCTTTTCAGTGTATGATGAGCCATCAGGACATGAAAAGTTCTAAGTTATTTCCTCTTCGTCAGTTTTGACTATCATCTGAATTTGGTGAAAGACAATTATTTTTAAATGTTATAATTATAACTTTGAGTGTATTTTATTCTAGATTTTATTAGTAATAACCTTTATTTTTGTGTTTTTTAAAGATTTCTATACTGTTTTGTAGGTCAAAGACAGTTATCTCTTAGTTATATAATGTATAACAAGCATTAAATATCTTAATTGTGCAGATTATATATAAGATATAAGTACATCCTAGTTAGGAATCCTATAGGAAATTCACATTATTTTTGTGTTTGGCCACATAAAAGTTCTGAGAAAACTTTCCTATATAAGCTAATTCTATGAGAAATTAATCAATCAATACACTATACAAATTCAGTAGTACAAAATGCTACTGAATTTGTATAGTGTATTGATTGATTAATTTCAAACATAATATAGATAATCTATCTTATGATGAGTTTATAGTCCTTTGGGAATCCTGACTTCTGGTTCTCAAGATTTATAGATCTGAAATATAATTTGAAAATAAAACAAAGTAAAAGGCATACTGCACTTTCAAAGAATAACACTCTAGAATGAAATCATGCTTAGTCTCATTTTTGTTATCTACAAAATTCTCTGTTCATAAATATTAAAAAGAAGAGTCAAATTTTACTTTCATTTTGTTCTAGTTCACTTTTGTCGAAAGGGCAGAGAGAGGGGTGCTCATGTCGAAAGATTCTATAGAGCTGCTCTGTGCTTTTACAGTCTCTGCATTTCAAGTCTGCCTTATATGCTCTATCCTGGTTTTAGCATCTCTACTATCTCTGTATTTTCTAAAACACTCTTCTATGACAACACAGAAAAACACCAAATATAGAAGCTTTAGGAAATAACTTGTTGACTTGACAGCTACACTGTGTTCTTACATATAGCTCTAATGCTAATGAAGTAAGTTTGGGTACAAGAACACTCTGCTAAAAACACTTTTCCTCATTTTAAAAATGTAATTTGTATAATGTGTTTATGTATGTGGATTTATGGCATTTTAGAGTCTAAATTTAACTATATCTCTGCTTTTTACAAGTCACAAAAATAATTTACTTTTCTTAACATTTATTTTCTGATTCTTATATTGATTTTAATTACTCTTTACATAAGAAAAACAAGAAGTAGGAAAATTCATGGAAATGAATAATTTTAAACCCACAAAATATACTGTTTTATTGATACCTTAATTAAGGTTTAGTTTGAAATTATAATGTTCTTTTACAAAAAATTAATTCTAGAAAAATATTGTAAGAGTTTTTTCATGTTAGATATAACTCAACATTCTGGCACTCAAACAATCTATGTAGTATCTTTAGTTTAAAATTGTCATTGTTTTTATTCAAATTGTTGATTCAAGAACACATACTTATTAAAATACTTAGGAGTGATGCAACATCTTAGGGTAGAATGAGTTGAGATTTTGTGGGGAGAAGATTTACGGGATTGTAAATTTAGTAAGGAAATAAGTTTTCATCCAATTATTCAACTAGTCTTGAAGCTTCTGGAATTTGGGCTTGGCTAGTCAGAAAGCCTGGGGTTCAAACAAACGTAATTCTGCCAGCAATCACACATGCTCACCATCGATTTGCTTCGAAGTGTAGTTAAGGATGAGTGTGTGATACTGCCAGTGGGATGTGGTGACATTCCCAGAGAGGAAAACATCCAAACCTCTCTTTCAGTAAATAAATGTTTAATTTTACACACCATTTAATCATTTGTATTATTTCAGGTGCATGGAAATAATATAGAAAAATAGAATGCATATATTTAGAATATTAGAACTAACTGTAAAATATAATATTCTTATTGATGTCCCAATAAACTATATTCATTTGAACTTTTATGATTCAAACATTTTTATAATACATTTCTTGCACATTTTATTTAGCTTTTGACAGCCGCATAGTAGTTCAGGTGTTAATTCTTTTTAATGCAATTAAATCAACATTTCTTACATAGCGGGTAACCAAGAAAGAAAAGAATGAGAATTCATATAATGTGGTATGTATGATGTGCATATAAGCTGAGATATAAATTTTAAGGGTTAATTTCACTGTATGTTTTCAATGCTGATATTTGCCATTTTTTTCTCTACACTAATCTTTATTTTTTAACACTTTAGCATCAAAGCCAGCTTGCTTTACTCTATATTAATGCAATGCCAGCAAACCACTATGTTCATAGATAGATGGCTTGAACAGATTCTTCACCATTCCCTTGGGGAAAATATGTAATTTATCTCATTGAAGTGAACTTTTAGATACAGAAAAGAATTGCAAAGAAAGGCATTTTGACCACTTAAGTAATAAATGTTACTACTTTAATTTATATGAATGTCAGGAAATAATTTCACCATTTTAAAGAAGCAAAAGTAATTAATAGTATTACACAGTCATTTTCAAATTTAAAAATGAATGGCTATTATGTGCCAGGTACTGTATCAGACACTACAGATGTGCAATGAGTAAGAAATTAGACATGATCTCCTGACTCAAATAGCAGACTAAAAAAGGTGCAGAAAGAAGTCATAGGTGAACCACAAGAGTATTTAATTTATTCTCTGAATGAAAAATGTGAAGTGTTTTGAAAGGAAAGGGAGAACATGACATCTTTTACTAGGCATCTGATTGTCCTCTAGGACTGAACAGCAAACATTGTTTTACATTAGTGAATGTACTACGTGAAAACAGTTGATTTTCTGTGTTAATAAGCTATGTACATAGAAAAGAAGGTTGTAAATTTTTCCTGTATTTCCATAGAAGCTACAATATTTTACAGTCCAAATCTGAGACTAATGCTTATCTGAAAAAAGATTTCTACATCAGACATAAAAGTCACAGTTTTCAAGGGTAGAGAGTACAAAGCTCACCTCTTGATATAATGATTTTTAGTTTCTGAAAAATGTAATACGAAAATCACCTTTAAACTAAATTTTCTAGGGCAGTTCTGTCCTTTTTCACATTTTTTTATTTTTTAATTATAGTTGCTAAAATATGATATTACTTTCAGGTGTATAGCATTGTGATTAGACATTTATATGACTTACCTAGTGGTCGCCCCAATAAATCTAGTACCCACCTGATACCATACATACCTATTATAGTATTATTGACTATATTCCCTATGTTATACTTTACATCCCTGTAACTATTATAGAACTACCAATTTGTACTTCTTAATCTCTTCCCGTTTGTCACCCATCTGTCCCTGTCCTGTTTCTTTGAATAATGTATTAAAATATCTGAGCATTACCAGTATTTTGCCTTACAAAGTATACCTCTTACAGTGTTCTACACCTAAAAGTAGAACACACACACATGCACATTTTTATTATATTCTAATAAGAACACATGATCATAACAGTTTTAATGTTGGCTACAAACTATTCTGTTAAAGTCATAGGGAATTTGTTATAAGAAGGTAAATGATGTTTTGAGATAGACTTTTCTGTTTAAGAAATTGTTCTTAATAATGTGTTTTCCTTATTGTATTACAAATTCATCATGCAAGCTATATGATTATGTTGTGGTAATAAGGAATGTATTTTCTCTAAAAATGTGGCAGTTCATTCTTCACTCACAGTGCTGGGGTTAGAGATGTTAGGGACCAAATACTAGCTATAACATCCATTAATACACTCAAATTGCCAGCTGATGACCCTGAAACCAGATAAATGAGTAGGTGCTAACTGAGTCATCATGTGAAAACAAACAAGCACACAAAACAAAACCCGAGGACGGTTACCTTAGAAGAGAGAAAGAGAAACATGTTATTTATGTATGATTGATCTATTGTTGGACATCTCATCATTATTTAGAGGGTATGAAGGGTACATATGGATAGAAGTTTGAGGTAGACAGATCTGCAATTGAAGAAAGGGAGAACATCTTCACAATTTTAGTTACCCAATAATAAAATACGTTGTCTGTGATAATAAATGCTAAAAGAGAGTCTGGATTATAAAGAATATTATATTGGGTTGAAGGATTCACTGTCACTAAAATCTTTAAAATTTACTAAATAATTACTGAGCTGGAGATTGTATCAGACACTTTATATACTTGGCCTGCAAAGTTAGAACTGTAACTAAATGAAGTAAGCAGGGAGCAGTGAAGTTGAATAACTTTCCCAAGGAGAGAAATAGTAGAAGTAGCAGTGATGGGAATGAAACCCAGTGTATCTGTCTGAATTTATAACTTTGTTAACTCTCCAGTGACATTCAACAATACCTGGATTTTTATGGATTCAAAACAATTATAAAACCCTGTATTTTACCAATATTTTAGCAGTGATTTACATAAAAAGAAAAATAAACTAATGTAGTCCAAAAATAAATTATCTTTGATTTATGGACAGTAGCATTTTATGGAACCTCTAAAAATACACTAAAAAAACTTTAGTACATAAATTCCATGATGACTAAATGGCGCCATTCCTATGTAAGTATAACTGGACTATGAGGCTTATATAACTCCATAAATACTAAAAGAAAAAAAATCAAACCACAATTAGTCATAAAAATACAAAACAAATACTTTGTACTTTCTGAGAAAGCTTAACAAAACTCCCGGGAAATATGAATTCAAGAGCTAAATTCTCCCAAGAGTTCTATTTAACACTACTTTCTTGAGAATTCAGATCCTGTGGCTACATGAAAGAGAAACTTCGTGCTGTAAATGAGGTCCTAATAAAAAGTGTACAAAGGAATTCTGGCTGATAATTACATCGCTAATTTATTGCCTCTCATTATGTCTCTAAAAGTGAAGGCAATATCATTACAATATCATTCAAAAAATTTTACTAGTGCAGATGATTGTATAAGACCTCTGTTTGAAGTCATAATGTGAGAAATGTTACATATTGTAGATTGTAGGACTGATATAGTTAAGAAAACACTTTAAAAAAAAATAAATGGCAAGGGAGTTCCTTGGTGGTGTAGTGGCTTAAGGTTTTGGCGCTGTCGCTGTCAGCGCTGTGGCCTGGGTTTGATAAACTACCCACATACCAAAAAAAAAAAAAAAAAAAAAAAAGAGAACACCTTTTCCTCTATAATGGCTAACTTGAAAACATTTTCAGCATAATAATTTCTCAGTTCTTTAAAAGCAGAGTCATTATGTGGTTCATTTGATCAAATTTGTGGTCAAGCAGACCCAGTTTTTTAATTATCACCCTGTTATCTGCTGGGTGAATTTCTTAACCCTTGCAAGTCTCTGTTTTCTCATTTGGTAATGGGGATTCTAATGTTTACCTACTTCAGAGTTATTATTGGAATTAAATAATATCATCTTAAACCTCTCTGCATGTCCAGAAAGGTGCTGAGTACACGGTGGCTGCCTCCCTGGCTCTTACCCTCCAAACTCTCTGCTGCTTCTTTGACTTCCACAAATGTAATCTCAAAAATTGATGGAAAACAACTATCTCCTTAACACAAGCCAGATTTTAGGCGTATGTTTGGGTGTATAAGCTATTGTCAATCACACGAAGAGTGTACAAAGAGGTTGCATAATAAAAATAGTGAGAATAAATGGGAGTCCACTTTTAAATCAAACTCTATTTCCTCTTTTTATCATCCCACTTTATTTTGGATCCTTTCTGTGCTCCTTTCAGTACAAGACATGTTACCTGGATGCCACAGCTTTTCTTAGTTGTATTGCAAAGTATTAATAGTTATTTTACATATAAAGTATTTCACTGCCAAATTTGAACTTGAAGCATTTGGTCTTCCCTAATTTGGCTAAGTCTCTGAAGTGCTTAACTGCACTGGAAACATATTGCCTCCTAGGTATAGAGAGCCTCAGAGCTGTTGCTGTAACACAGTAAATAAAAAAATAAAAAAAAAGAAGAAGAAATTAAATCAAACCTCATTAGCTCAGGCCCTAAATGTTTTGTAAGCAGATAGCTATTCCCTTGAAATGAAAAACTAATAAAATAAATTAAATGATTATTCTCCTCTGACCACATAGAAATAGAAACTAATAGTCGTAAGTGCAACCTAAGAAGATTTAGGGTGCTAGGATTTTGACTAATTTATGAGTGTATACTTTCCTAGTTTAAGACAAGCTTTACAAGTACAGAGCTACATTTTCTCTTGATTTTGTTATCCACTGTATCTAAAACCAGCATGGATTAAAAGTACATTTGTAGGTCACATATATCAAAGCACAAAAATAATTAAACTTACATATTTATTTTGTATATATTTGAATTATTGCTCATTGATTACATATGTTGAATATACACAGGATAAGTCAGTACTTTGGCAACATGAAAAAACATTTCAGTTCAACAGTAAATATAGAAGAATACATATCCATTGGTTTTTTTGCTATACCCAACAAAATGAGGACATAAATATTTAGTTCCTGGAAATTTTAAATTGCCAGAAAAAACAAAGGAATAAAGCAACACATCCTTGTTTTTAAAACCATGTATGAAACCTATGTGACACATGAAACCAAAACCACTATTTTTTCCAGTGTTTTCGAAAAGCAGCAATTCTTGAAATGCAATTTTATTTTGTTCTAGTGATAATAGAAAACATTATATGTCACCACCAGTCATATACTGTATATGCTTTTGTCTTCAAAGTCTATTTTTTATTAGCTTAAAACTCTGAGCTGTTAAATGTAGCATGGAACTCCCATGAACGTCCCCTGCTCTGTACCAGGGGAAACACACTTTTAATTGGATGATGGCAGAGGGGGAGAGAAAAAGGAGAGCGCTTTTAAATTTGGGGGTAGTTCAGATAAGAAAAATTCTGGATGCTTCAGCAAAATTGTCAACCCTCTGAGATTCAGCTTTGACTATTATTACTAATGTAATGCTTTCCGAGGACAGTAAATTAGATTTGAGCACATTATGGGCCAGACACTGTACCCTTTTATACTCATGGGAAATGGGCCTGGTTACTTGAAAGCAGTTTCCCATTAATTTTCTACCCTAAATCTGATGCAATGAAGGCAATCGGAAAAAATATGTGTCAAAATTTATTAGTAACAATATCTATTATTAGGTACTTTGTCAGTTACAGAGATTGATACCACATACCATTTCATTATATCTGCATAATAAAATATATGTAATTGTGTATGTAAAAATCTATTAAAGAATCTTCAAAATTTAATTTAATTTAAATTTCAGAGAAAAGATGACTGCTTAAATTTATGTTTAACATAGTAGCATGTTGAATAAAATTTTGAATTTGGTTATGTCAAATGGCCAAACATGCTGATTGTAATAACAGGAGTAATTTATTCTCTATAAAATCTATAGAAACTATTATAATTGTAAATTAATTTTAATTTACATCTTCCTGATTTTTATAAATCTTCTGTCTCTTGTTTTTTTCTTTCTCTTTTTTGCTTGTTTGCATGTTTCCTTTTTAGTATTATTTGGTTCAGTTTATTTTTGTTTTCAATTTCTGGTTTATTATCTTGGAAAATATTCACCAGGGTACAGGCTTCCAACAAGGGATATTCTGAGGCAGCACACTGAGTAGTGGTCATGGGTGGTTGAATTTCCAACAACGTCAGTCTTGAGCTACTTCTGTCATGCAAGCTGGGCAGAACCCCAGGCTTTCTAGCTACAAGATGCCAAGTTTCCTAAGTCCCTGTAAGGACGCATTTAAAGATGTATTTGTCAGAGTTCATTACATGTTTGTTACTTTGTTTCATTTCTTTTTCTTTTTTTTACAAATGGACAGATTACCATGGTCTTCAGTCCACAAAAACAAAAAACAAAAAAGCAACGAGAAAAAAAAAAGAATTGGATGCTGTTGTGCAAAATGTAAGCCATTTGGA
>PVJL010019682.1:0-13379 GCA_004026885.1 Lyroderma lyra | reverse complement strand
CAGCGGTCACAATGTGGGGTGACCTTCTAAATGGCCCCCGGGGTCCTTTGGGTTCAGGCTGGCGTTTGTGGCTCTCGGGCGCCTCACGTGGGTTCCCCGGAGCTCTCGGGCCAGACCCCGTGGGCCTTGGCGCGCGCACTGGCTTTTCTGTGTGGTTAAAGCTCAAGCCCTCGAGGGCCTCGGTGACACGCCGTGGGCGCACGCCGGGGCTCTGGGCTGACCTCGGGCGTGACATTGGAGGAACGCCACCAAATCAGGCAGCGGGGACAGGTCGCGCGGCGTCGGGGCGAGGCCCTTCCCCTGCGCCTCATGTCCGCGTTTGGAGGTGGAGGGGACTGAGAGCCGCTCTGCCGAGGGGGCCGATACCGTCACCGCGGAGTGACATCCCTGCTGCTGTGTGGGGACGTGCGGCTCCTGGAACCCCGTCCGGTGCACCGCAGGTGCTCAGATGTCCCCGCAGAGACACGCACCCCAGGTCACCGGCGCCCCGAGAGTTACGACTCCTCCCGCGGGCGCCGTGGGGGGGCCCCCGGCTCGTTCAGGTCTCCGGTGCAGCCAGCGGCCCGACGGGGATGACAGGCCAGGAGGTCCCCCCGCACTGCCCGTGGCCCCGGCCCCATGCGCTCTGCCCACTGAGACTGTGTTCCGGAAGCGCGTGGCCTCAGTCAGCCGAAACCCATCCGCGTCAAGTGGGGGCCCAGGCCGCCCCTGCCAGCTCGGGGTGGTCTCGGTGACGTCACCCACTCCCGTGTCTCCCCTGCATTTTGGAAACCTCTGTGTCCGCGCTGTAGAGAGGGGCCGGCCGGGCAGGGGGCCTCTTCTCTCCAGGGGGCAGGGGAGGAAGCCCCATGGCAGCCCCGCCAGCCAGCAGGCACCATCGGACGTGGGCAGCGGACGTGGGCAGCGGGCGCCATGGGGGCTCGGGGCACAGGGGGGGTGGGTGGCGTGGGCTGCAGCCTTGCCCACATGCTCAGCCTCCTCCCTCCGAAGTGACCATCCCCGTCTGTCTGCCTGCCTGTCCCTTACGAATTTGCATTTCGGTCCAGGACTGGAACCCATTGAAAAGATTTCCGATTAGTTTTTTATGGTAAGTGAAGCTGAGCTCTGCTGCTTTTCTTGCTGAGAATCGCTGTGTCTGTCCACACGGCTGTCACCCACCAAGCTGTCACCGACCAGGACCGCTGAGCGCTCCCACGCTGCGTGTGCGGGGAAGAAACCTGCTCAGCAGTGACAGCGAAGCTGTAATAACAACGTCTGGGCTGTGACCTCCTTAGGTCTCGCACTGCGTGACGTGGCGGGTGCCGTGGGCATCGGGCTGGGGCTGGCTGTGGGGACGGGCTGTGTGCATGTGTCCCCTCTCTCAGGCTCCGTCCGGTGCATGCCTCCCCTGAGGCCCAGAGCTAACGTCACCGTCCTCGAGGGCCACACGGTCTCTGTCTCAGCTCCTGCGCCGTGCAGCCGAACAAAACAGCCGTGGGCGTGGGCGTGGGCATGGTGGTGTGCCCAGGGCCGGGCACAGGGGACTGGCTCAGGGCTGCGCACGGCCGGCCTCGGCTCAGTGTCACGGACGTGGCCCTGGCAGCCTCACCACGTTGTTCCCTCTCTCCTCATAGGAAACCGTCCTGGTGACGTACCATCGGCCCGGCCACCCTACAGTTAACAAGACATTTAGTTTTGAAAGGTAAGCGCACGGCAGGATGACACGTAACAGTCCCACAGGTGGGAGTTCTGCGTCAGGAGCTGGTCCGTAAAGTGCACAGGCTGTCCATCATTTGGATCGACTGCAAAGGACCGAAGCGTCCCTGTCCGACAAGTGGACACCCACAGGCAGAAATGAAATGAACCTCGTGCAGAAGTTAGTAAAATGGGCCTACCCATATGGCATCAAACCATACAGCGTTTACAGGGAAGGAGGGACGCAGAAGCATGCGAGTCCCCTCGTGTCCCCTCCGCCCAGCAGACGGCCCCGTCTGTCACACGTACCGGCCTCCTGCTCGGTGACCCGGGGCCTCGGAGAAGAGTGTCCTCGGGGCTTAACGTGAAGCTCGGTGTCGCACGCCGAGTGTCGCCCAGAGCATCATTTTTACGTTACTGTTGTGGGACCCGTTCAGCACTGCAGCAGGGGGTCCCATGGTCCCCTCCTTCCGTTGGCTTCTTTATTCTTTCTGCTTTGCCGCGTTTATCTTTGCTTCTTAGTTTACGTAACAGGAAACAGGCCTCACTCGACCTGTTAACTTGAAAGGTAACAAAATCAGCCTTGACGAGAAACAGAATGCCGAGTGTGCTGGGGGGCTTGCGTGGGAAGTACGGGGGGAGGGGTGTCCCGGGTTTGCCATTGTGTCTGGGGACTGACGTGTCTGTTTGCTCCCGGTGACACACGCTTCTCCTTGCCTCTCAGAGTGTACGGCCCCATGGAGCCCCAGAGCGTGCGCCCCCTGCTGACATCTCTGTTAGACGGGTGAGTTAGAGTATGTTGAAGGTCAGTGTCACAGTCCCCCCAGATGTGAGCGGCTTCTGTCCACGCTGCAAAATGAGGCCGTGATGTTAGAGTCTGAGCCATGCGTGTGCCTGTGAGCAGACCTGCAACCCTGCTCTGCCCCCACGTGTCCCTGCTGGGTGAGAAGCCACCTGAGGGGCACACACCCCCAGGTGCCCAGTGGTGTCACCAGCGTGCGGGCTCCAGACCAGGTGACTGCTGCTTCTCTTCTTGCTGGGACGTTTTACACCCCAGAATTTTCTAAGAGCCCGTCAACAATGCGGACATCAGACTGAGGGGCAGGTCCCTTTGGGAATGAGCTCTGCGCCCACAGAAAACTCTGCTACTCGTGTCAGAGGCAGGAAGGGAGACGGCTTATTCGTGGTGACACACCACGACTTGCTACGTCCGGGCGTTCTGAAGACACTGAGCCCCCCGGGGGGAACGGTGTGTCCGCCCAGCAGGGCTCCTGCACCGCCAGCCTCCGCGACACGCAGAACACACTCCCAGTGTGGTTTCCAGCCCAGCGCTCAGCATCTGGGGACCCCACGGGTGCCCGGAAGGCCATGCAGTGGCGGTCACGTCACAGGGGACCACCGCCCACCGTGGTGCCGCTTCTGCTGAGGCCTGTCCTTCCGACGTCTATGTCCATCCAAACACGTCCCTCACCAAGAACGACAGAGAGTCTCCTGTTCTGTGAGTTGGCGTCCTTCGAGTGGGCGGATTCCGGAAGAGAAAGTGGCCTTGTGGTTACAGGCGCTCCGCCCGAGCCGCCTCTCCCCCGCCCGAGCCGCCTCTCCTCTGCAAATCTGAAACAGATGCGTCCTGCGTCCTTGCGTCCTCCTGCCCCTGCCCCCTCCATGGTCCGGTGGCGTCCCGAGCTGCCCCTGCCCGCTCTGTGGATCTCTGAGTGTTCCCTTGGGACAGCAGTGACAGGTGTGGGGGCGCTGGGGGTGTCATCCTGCAGGTGACGGTGACAGGGCAGGATGCCCTCACGGCCGCCGACGTGCCTGCACATCGTAAACTCACTTCACGTGTTGCTTCAAGCATTTGTCTCCCCACGGACGCGTCAGGCTAACAGCATAATGGGACACGATTTAGGGGCCCATCCACGGCCCCTGTCGTTTGAGAACTAACCCCGGCCTGTAGGGTGGCAGGGGCTCAGGCCGCAGAGGCGCAGAGACGTTGCCCATTTTGGCTGACGAGGACATGATGACGAGGTGCAAGACGCGATCTCAGGTGGAACTGTTGTCGGTGACGCTAGCAGTCGTGTCTGCACAGGGGAAAACGGTTTCAGGACGTCGAGAGAAAACGCAGTGGCCTCCCGCCAGGGGGACTCGGGTGTGGGCGACACGCGTGTGTGCACGGAGCTGTGAACGTGGCCGAGTCCCCCGTCGCGTAACCCCACAGCAGAGGGTTGTAGTTCACGAACGGCGGGCAGCGTGGGGGCCTCTCATCTGGGCGGCCCGGCCCGGCCCGGCGCGTCTGCTGACCTGAGCGCGCCTCCGGTTCCAGGTACGACGTGTGCGTCATGGCGTACGGCCCGACGGGCGGTGGGAAGAGCTACACCATGCTGGGCCCGCGTGCGGAGGAGGTCCCCGGGCTGCCCGCCGGCGCCCACGGCCACCTGGGACTCATCCCCAGGGCCGCTGACGAGCTCTTCCGGTACCCAGGGCGCCGGTGGGGGGTGTCGGGGGGGGCGGGCAGCGCGACGGGCTGACGCGGCCTGGACACCGGGCTGCTGCGGGGTGAAGGCCGGGTGAGGACGAGCTCGCAGCCCGGCCCCCAGCACGCGGCGCCCACACGCACCCAGCTTCTCGGCAGAGCGCCTCCCGGATTAGCCCTTTGTGAGGGGACAGGCGACGTCCAGTTCAGGCTCCGCGACGGCACGGCACCGGCTGGCACGGCACGGGCCGACGTCCCTGTCCCCCGTCGTTCTCCAGCACGGGAGGGGCGGACGCTCCGAAAGGCTCGCGGGGTTGTCACGTTCCGTCACGGTCCCGGGGGCCCCTGCACACGTGAACCCTTTGCGGGAGAATTTACCTTATTTTTTCTGCCTTTTTATCACTACACGACGCCGATGGCCTGTTGTGCTCTTGGCTGTCTCGTGGCCCCTGACGGGCAGCTCAGCAGCTTAGCCTGGGTGGGACACGTCCTGCTGTCCCTTCTGCGTGCATGGACGGTGCCTACCGGGGTGGGCTTCTGGCCCGGGGCTCGGGGTGTCCTTACAGGGAGAAAAGCTCCCACAGCATCACAGGGGTCACGTGGCTGGGCGGGGGAGGGGGGCCGAGAGGATGAGCCGGAGGGGGGGGCGGGGGGGCCAAGGACGGGAGCGGGGGGCGGCGGGGGGACGGGAGGGTCTGGAGCAGCCGCTGCGGCCGCCCCTCCCTCGGCCTGGGCTGTGGGCTCTCCCGCTAAGTGCCCAGCTGCTATTTTTAGCCCTTCCCTACGTCAGCGCCCGAACCACAGGGACAGATGTGGTGCTTTTCCTGGAGCCGGAGGGTCTGAGGGAGCTCGGGGGCAGGACGCAGCCGACACGCCACCCGAGTGGCCCCGAGCAGAGCGCCCGGGACGCCAGTCCCCCACCCCGAAGCAGAATACGTGTCACGGGAGGAAGGCGTCACAGGAGCACGGGGCCGTCCGGTGCCCCCCAGCTCGCCCAGGGCCCCCGAGCAGGTCCCGTGACACTGCACGCCCCTCCTGCCCCCTGTGCTGGGGGCTCTCAGGGTCCCCGGCGTCCAGCCAGCTGGCTGCAACACGCCTCAGGTCGAATCACTTTGTGCCCAGGACGACCGTCTGCCCTTGGCCTGCGTGACCCCGGGGACAGCGACACATGGCCTCTGCGCGCGCTGCCCGGGGTTTTCCAGGGCGGGGGGCGCGTCACGTTGGGCGCACGCTTCCAGCACCTCCTCCCCGGCTGTCTGAGCTCCCCTGACGTCCGGTCCCTGGTGTCCCCCGCCCACAGGCTCCTTTCAGAAGATCCATCACGGAACACCGAGGCGGAGGTCTCCGTGGAGGAAGTTTACAACAACGACGTATTAGACCTTCTGGCCGGGGACCGGGGCACAGCGGTGGCGGGGGCCAGGCGCGAGGTGCTGACCAGCAAGGCGGGCAGGAAGGAGGTGTCCCCGCTGACGTGCGTGTGAGTAGCCCCGGGCTTTCCATCGGCTCCGGGATGGTCCTTTAAATCCCAATCAGCACACACCGATCCAGTCACCTCTCAAGTATCTTGCGAAGGGGTGACGGCACAGGCGTCACCTCCCTCTCATAGGTGACACGGGCTCGGGGAAGTCAGGTGGGCTGCCCGAGGCCACTCAGTTTCTGCTGTCCTCGACTGCCCCCCAGGTGTCACAGGGCACAGTAACGTGTCACTGGGTGAAGCAAAAGCCTCCTCAGGCCCACGAGACGCCCTTCCAACGCTGTGCCCGCAGGGCCACCTCTGTGTGTGCCAGCTCTGCTCACGTGTGCCCGGACCCCGGCACGGGGGCTGCCCACCACCCCGACGTCCGACAGAGCTCGGACACGCCCCGCGCGCGCCCGGCCTCCCGCTTTGGACGGACAGACGTGGCTCAAAGCCGCTCCTGCCGATGGGCAGTTCTGAGGCGCCGTCCCGTCTCATTAACTGAAACGAGAAGATGAACTTGTCTCCTCAATTTGATTTTGATAGAGAAACTGCTTCAAAACCTTTGGGTCCCCGAGTTGAAAAGGTGGGGAACCCCCGATTTGGTTGATTATTTCAGGGGGGAGCAATTAGAGACACAAAAATCCCCAGACAGCGAAGAGCTTGCATTTCCGCCTTTTTGTCTTGTGTGAGGTCCGCCGCCTCCTTGGAGCAGGTACACGCAGCTCACACAGGCGTGTCCGTGAGCCACAGACGGCGAGGCAGGGCCAGCCCCCGGCACACGGGGCTCTCGTGTCCACTGACACGCGTCACCGCCCGCAGGTCTGTGCACAGCGCCCGGGACTGTCTGACGCTCGTGGCGGCCGGGCTGCAGCTCAGGGCCCGCCACGCCACGCTGGCGCACACGGACTCCTCGCGGTCTCACCTGGTCATAACCGTGGCTCTTACCCCCTCCGGTGACCGCACCGGTAAGTGGCCATCGGTGCCCGTCAGTTGCACGTCCTGGAAGTGACGTAAGAAGAGGACGCAGGGCCATGCAGGATCCGGGGCGGGAACCCAAACCCCAGAGGCCCCCGGGCTCCAACGCGGAGAAGAAGGGGGCACTGGGGGGCGGGAGGGATGGCACTTGGCTAAATCAGACGCAACACAGGAAGGAGAGCAGCGTGTCTGTCCCCAGGACTGTGATGCGCTCGTCACGAAAGAAGCTGTCAGTGTGACTTGCGCTTAGGAAGTTACAGACCAGAATGAGAAGCGCCGCCTGTTTCCTCAGAACCGTAACGCACGGTGGGAAGGGCCGGTCAGCAAAGACCAGGGCAGTGTACACAGTCACCCCAGGGCCCGTGGGGACACAGACCGCAGGATACCACGCCGGCCCCCGAGCCCACAGCACTGGGTTGGGACCGGAGCCCAAGCTCGGGGACCGGCGGGCGGGTCTGGGGCCCCGACGTGATGTCACCAGGTCCCAGCAGCTCGGCACGAGAAAGACAACCTCTGTCCCGGGTCACAGGCCAGTGAGCTTAGATGCCCCCGGCCTGTCTTTGTCATGAGGCCCCCCAGGTGGCCCCTGCGAGGGAGGCACAGGTGAAGGCTGCGTGTGGATTCCTGACCGCCCGCCAGCCCAGAACGCGCCCTGACCAGGCCCAGGGTGGCCTTGCCCGCAGGGAGGGCTGGGCAGCCCCCAGGCATGCACCGTGCAGGGTGCCCGACCGGCCAGGCCCCCAGTCAGCCCCACGGTGAGGAGGCCACATACGGGCACAGGGACCAGCGTGCTTCTCACATTCTTTTTAAAAATGTACGTGTGGGTGTTCTCTGTCTTCCACGGTGAGTGTACAAGGTCTGGCAGTTCACAAAGGGCTCGGTAAGGTGTCATCACCTTGGTGTATCTGGTCTCACAGCTGTGTTCGTGTCACTCCCCTTGCAGCAGAACAAGGGTCAGGTCCATCACCCCTCAAGGAGCCTGCCTGCCCCTGGCCCCCACAGCCGGCGACACGGCGGAGGCGCCACGCTTCCCGCGGAGCCTCGACTGGGTCCCCGAGCACCCAGCCGGACGGCACCGCTGGGCATGCAGAGTGGGTGTGCGCCAAGCTGCAGCTGATGGACCTGGCGGGCAGCGAGTGTGCTGGTGAGTGACTGTACCCTGGCGTGACCTGCAGTGGGGGTCCTGACAGCTGGACTGAGGAGGCCACCGCAGGGACCTGAGCACGGGGTCAGCTCTGCAGACGGCCTGAAGTCCCCGTTAGGTCCTCAGGGGCCACCGCCTCTCCCCTGCCCCTGGACGGGCCTGTTCAGCACGGAGGTGGTCAGTTCCCAGCATGAGCGGCGGTGACGGGACAAAGGCCCCCGCTTCCGAGGCGTCTCCGGTTGGCTCTCCGGATTCACGTCCTCCGTCTGCCCAGACGTGGGCCAGGTGCTCACGGTGCCGGCTGGGCTCTGTCCCAGGTGTGTCTGGAGTGACCGGGGCGGCCCTGAGGGAGACCTGCTTCATAAACCGGAGCCTGGCGGCCCTGGCAGACGTCCTGGGGGCCCTTGCGGAGCGCCGAGGCCATGTCCCCTACCAGAACAGCAAGCTCACCCACATGCTGCAGGACGCACTTGGTACTGGTGTCCCTGTCACACGCCCCTGCTGTCCCGTGCTCCTGCGCAGAGCAGGCTCCTCCTGGCTCTCAGTCACTGGTCTGTCCTTTACACCCTGGCAGTGTGTGCGCAGGACTAGCTCCTCCCACAGGGTGACACTGGGGGTGGAGTTCTGTGCTCTGTTCCGAGCTGCAGCGCCTCCTGGGTAACGAGGTAGAAGGTTCTAGGAGCGTGGCTGTGGGCGGGGTAGAGGGACGGCCTGGTGCCCGGAGCCCCTCCCCCAGGCAATGCGGTGCCTCCCCGCTTCCTCCCCTCCCGTAAGGCTCACCTCCCCGTCGGTCCTTAAAGCAAAGGAGGAAGCCGGGCTCTGCTGGGGGAGCAGCCCTGGGCCCCTCCCCAGGGACCCGCAGGAGGGGCACTTGCACGGGGGACCTCAGGACCAGTGTGGCACCGGCTCACCCCCAGCCTGCTGCCCCGGGCCCGCCAGGGCCCTGCAGCCCACTGACATGGCACCCACGTGGGCCCCACGGCATTCCGGATGCCTCTTACTCCTTGGGGTCCCTCTAACTGCGTCTTGTCACTTCTCTTTTAAAGGAGGTGACGCAAAGTTGCTGGTGATCCTGTGTGTGTCCCCCTGGCAGAAGCACGTGGCCGAGACGCTGCAGAGCCTGGGGTTTGGGGCACGTGCCCGGCAGGTGGAGCGAGGTCCCCCAACCTGCCAGAGGCCCCGGTGAAGGCAGGGCGGCTCCCCCTAACCTGTACTCCCTGCTGTTACTTTTCCCGGAAGGCGTGCGCCCTGAAAATAAACTCACTCACCTGGGACTTGATAAACTTTGTGGTTTCCAAGGCAACGGCCATAAACCAATGACAGAAGCCAGAGCACAAGCAGGAGGCCCCCCCCCCCCCCGGGAAGAACAGGCCTTCGGGCAGCCTCCCTTGGCCCAGTGGGGTCCTTGGGGCGCACCATTGGGGTCCCAACAGATTCCACAGCCCTACAGCCCGTCTCTGCAGCCACTGGGAGGTGCCAGGGGGGCACAGCAGATGCCACAGCCGACGCCTGTCATTGCTGCTCCCCGTGTCCCCGCTGTCTCTGCGGCCCGACACCCAGGCTGCAGTCCCACAGCTGGGCACGATGTGTGACACGTGGTGTGACACGTGGTGGGACCCGGGCTGCAGCCCCGGGGGTGTGCGACGGACTGTGGGCACAGGGGGTCTGAACAAGGGGCGTGTGGTACTTTATGTCCCCGGACCTCCCACCGAAGCTGCAGCGCGAACGTGGGTGACAAGCCACCGCAGCTGTCACCCGACTGGACTTGGTTAGCAGCACGGACTCGGTTGGGTCACATCTTCCTGCGGAGGTGGCAGCAGGCCTGCCCACCGCCAGGGACCGTGCTGCGTGTCTGAGGACGTGCCTGTCTTACCCGCCACCCTGTCAACCTAATGCCGTGTCGCCTTTGGTTTTAGCCATTCTGAGAAGTGCCCACAGGGCCCCCCAGGCTGCAGAGGGGCCAGCCACCTTGGGGACTGTCCTCGTGGCTCTCCCATCACCTGTCACCCTGAGGGATGGGAGTGTGTGGACACAGAGGGCAGTTCCTGGCAGATGCTGGAGTCTGGAGCCCCTGCTGCATAGTGCATCCCTGGGGACAAAACGCCCAGCCTTGCAGACCCCACAACCAGGACGGGGATCGACGTGCCCATGCCTGCCCCATCGTCTGCCTCACACCTGCCCCCCACAAACGCAGCGATGGTGGGGTGCAGTGTAGGGGGCACACAAGGCTGGGGACAAGTCTGATACCAGGAGGGCCCAGGGGCGGGGCCTTCCACTGCCTGTCACCACGTCGGGGACTCTGCCTTCCAGACTTGCCCCTCCACCTGCAGGGGAGCTGCCCACCCTGCACGGTCAAGGTCCTCGTGCCCTCACCCCCACATTTGCTCTGATGGCCGCCCCTGTTCTGAGGGACAGAGAAGCCTGACGTCCCCTGAGGCTGAGCCAGGCACTCACTGGGAGGCTGTGGGCTTTTCAGGTAGCGGAAGTCCACTGCGGGTTCCTCGTCCGCGCTCAGGGGAGCCCCGCACCTTACGGGCTGGTGCCACCCACATTCTCGGGACTTTGTCATGAGGACAGCTACTCCGTCTCCCTCGGAGGGCCCATAGCTGCAGGTCCAGCCCGAGAACACAGGCGCTGACGTCAGAGGGAAGGGACAGGGTCTGTTTCTGCTACAGCCTTGTGCTGCCACATCTCCCCGCTCGCTGGGGCCGACAGGACAGGGACTGGAGGGGGATGCCACCAGCGAGACCAAGGACCAAGGCCGATGCCGCGGGGAGCTGCGTGGTCAGTGGTGGAGGCCACGGGCAGGCTGACTAGCAGAGCCTTGGGCTGGCGGCTGGGGGACCCAGCCACCACAGTGTCCCTGTGCCAGCGGTGAGCGTGGTGGGTGCTGGGACGTGGTCCTTGAACAGCGATCACTCTGTGACAGTGGTCCTGGAGCTGAGTCCCTGTGTGGCCTGTGTGGGGAGGGGCCAGCTTTGTTAGATGGGATGGGGACCCTGTTGTGGGGGAAAATTCTATGAGTTCTAAAGTAGGAAGACGGACACTTAGAGGGGAAAAAACAAAAACTAAATCACAACTTTTAAAAACCTGGTCAGTAGCGCAAATAGTCACGAAACTAAAGGGCACTTTGTAAGCTTATCTCTGTCACCTGCCCCCCACCCCAGTGTCCCTGGGCTGCGTCCGCACAGGACTCGGTGACACAACCCACTCCCTCCTGGCTGCTGGCTGGCACTTCTGTCACTGGTCCTGGAAAAGGCGGTTTCAGTTCCCAGGGACCCAAGGGCCCATGCGCGCTGGGAGGCGGGGGCTGCAGAGCAAGACCTCGGTGCCCAGGCCCGCGGGTGGGGTGGGTGGGGGCAGTGCTTCCGGCCCGCCCCCGGACTCCCACGCTCCCCGTCTGACCCCCACACACTTCCAGCCCCACCCCCACGCACTCCCGTCCCATGCACTTCCGGTCCCTCCCACGCAGTCCCGTCCCGCCCCACGCACTTCCGGTCCCTCCCACGCAGTCCCGCCCCGCCCCACGCACTTCCGGTCCCGCCCCCACGCACTCCGGGCTCCGGACCTGATCGCAGCGGGACGGGGTGAGCTGCAGGGCCCTCCTGGAAGCCACTCTGGTCGTGTCTGAACCCTGTGGCACCGCCCACCAAACCCACCTCGGGGCGCCCCCACTCCGCCCCCTGGGGACCCCGGCCACCCACCAGGACGAGGGGGGAGCCAAGGCCAAGGCGGGCACAGCGCGTTGCAGCTGCGCGTGGTCAAGAATGGTTTCGTTTGGGAAATTTTATAAAACCCCGTAGCGCTGAGCACCCTGCTGGGGCCGAGGCAGAGTCCCGTGCTCGGGTCACTCGGGTGCTGCCTGGTGGATGAAGAGCCGTCCCCACGTGTCCCCAGGCCACCACGGAGACGCCCCGCCGCGTCGCTGGGAGCGGTCTGCCCTTAGCGCGAGGGGTGCCCCTGGGGTCCGGGAGGGGCCCCCCGCTCTCCCTCGGCGGCCCGCAGAGCCCACGCTTTGTGGGGCAGGGGCAGAGTTAGCCAGCTGTTGGAGGGAAAGGGCGCCCTGTGCATCTCCCCCCAAAACTGCTACCAGTTTCCCTTGTTAACGACCCACATCCCAGCGGGACACCAGCCTGCACCAGGGTCCCCCGAGGTGGGGTCCCAGCAAGAGCTGGTGGTTGGCCCGGGAGTCCACACTCAATAAGCCCTTGGGCTCTTGTGACTGTAGACCCACTTGCTTGACCTCTGACCTCTGTGCAGACGCGGCCCAGGACAGGCTGGGGGTCATTCCGGGCCCCCACCTTCCTGAGCCACCCACTTGCTCTGGCGGGGGAGGCTTCCTTATAGCCACATTGACAAGTTTTTTTGGGGGGTCACCTGGGGCCTTGCCTTGTGCACCCTATAGCCCTGGGGACCACGCCCCTCCTGAGTCGTCACCCACAGCTCGGGGTGTAGGGGGTCCGTCCACTTAGCAGCCGGAGCCAGCCCTGACCTGGCCTTCTCACGAACTGGGAAATACCTGTTCTTCGTGCGAGGCCTGGGGCCTCACCCTGCACGGAAGGTGGCGTCCTGACCCCGGAGGAGCCCCCTCCTCCCTGCGCTGCGCCGTCCTCCAGGTGCGTGGGGTCGGGGGCCAGAGACCACCTCCAGGTGCGTGGGGTTGGGGGCCAGAGACCACCTCCAGGTGCGTGGGGTCGGGGAGGGCGGGGGCCAGAGACCACCTCCAGGTGCGTGGGGTTGGGGGCCAGAGACCACCTTCAGGTGCGTGGGGTCGGGGAGGGGGGAGGGCCAGAGACCACGCAAGGCCCCTTCAGCCTCCATCTGTGCTCCCACTTACCCTAAGAACCAGGGGGTACCGGCAGTTAGGGGACACTGGCAGAGCCTTCCCCATCTGCCCAGGTGAGGGGTGGGCGGGTCAGCAATGCGGGAGAAGAGGGCGGTGGGCGTGTGAGGCTCGGCGGGCAGCACCCAGAGGCGGGCCGTGAACCACGCAGCCTCCAGCCCCAGCGGCCCAGCCCATCAGGTCCCTCCGCGCAGGCTCAGGGCCAGAGGTGGGAGCCGCCGCGTGCCACCCGCGCCCTCTGGTGGCAGTGGGGGACAGGCGCGGTCAGGGACTGTGCAGCGGGGCGGCTGTCCAGCTCCTGCGAGGAGCTCCAAGTGGGCGTCCGGGGCCAGCTCCCTCCGCCGCGCTGCCTACCCCGTGCAGCCCGCGTCCGTCCGCGCGTGTGTGCGTGCGCGTCCCACTCCTCTGGCCGCCGCCGCCGCCTTTGTGCCTCAGCCCCTCAGGCCGTGCGGCCCGGCTCTGGTGCCCAAAAGCTTCTTTAAAGGAGAGTCACAGGTCTCAGGCCAGGGCCCGGTCTCTCCGTAGGGCTGTGGCGAGTCACGGGAAAGCAGGGGCCGCGGCCCCACGCCACTGTGCACACGTGTGCATCCCACGGGCCCCTGACCACGCTGCCCTGTGCCCTCACCCTCCTGCTCTGTGGCCACAGGCTTGGTGCCCTCGGGAGCCCTGAGCCCGGGACAGCCCCACAGGGCACGTGGGGACCTCCTGCATGGAGGACTGCCACCCAGCCCAGGAAGACCATGCCACTGACCCCGGCCCTCAGGGTGCTCCCTGCCACCTGGCATCTGCCCAGAGCCGGCACATGGCCTGCGTGGGT
>PVJL010019681.1:0-13390 GCA_004026885.1 Lyroderma lyra | reverse complement strand
GGGGTGGGGAGGGGAGGCAGGGGCTGGGGGTGGGGGGGCGGGGAGGCGAGTGGGTGTGTGCCCAAGGTCCGTGAGGCCCTGACACTTGCTTTCACGCTGCCCCTTGCAGGAGGACACGGGGACGGAAGGTTGTGTCTGCCTTCTGCTACGCAGCTCTGAGTCTGCGCGAGCTGCTCCCCTGTCCTGTGCGGGCGCCGAGGTGCCTCCGCCGGTGCCGCGTGGGTGGAGAAGGAGCGCGTTTGCGCAGGATAATTTTCTTGTCAAGTAGATTTTGATTTTTGCGAGCTAATATTGTTCCAGGAGTTATATATATCTGTGTGGGTGGGTGTGGGTGGGTGGGTGGGTGTACACGTATGGGTGGGGGTGCCAGCACATCGTGTGCACGATTTAAGGGATGTCATCTGCGTGTGACAAATCCTGACGGCAGCCACTTGGAGCACCTCTTGTCATTGCAGGCGTCAGACATGACTTGCGTTCGTCTGTTGTGATCAGCACAGATTATCACGAACTCAGCGCAGTTTTCCGTCTCACCCGTCAGTGCGTCGTTTCGGCTCCCTCCGTACCTGCTACGGTCACCATCAGGGGACTCACCGCGACTTCTCATCCTTGTAACCCACCGTAGTCAGGTCTGCAAGATTGCTGTTTGGGGCTTACTTTGAAAGGTCAGGGGCTGCCTTCTTTAGATCAAGGGATTTTAAAACTTTTATACATATAAAATACCTTCTATAATTAGTAAATGCTGATTCCGGAGGAGACACTGATGCAGCACATGCTCAGGGTGCCATGCTTTGAAGTTCATGCCAACGCCCCCCAGGTGAGTGTCAGGTGCTGCGGGTTCTGATCTCGGGGGCGTTGGCAGCGGGCCTGCGTCTCAGCAGACTCGTCCTGGGCCCCGCGTGCACAGCCCATCGGTACCACCTCAGTGCAAGTAGCTCGCAGGCCTGGGGACGCTTTTGCAGCTGATTCTCCCCACGGGGTACAGGGACAGTTGTGTCATAGGTGCCGGTGACTGTTCTGGGGCCATGAACCCCACGACCCAGGAACCTCCCCCACGAGCCTGAGCCCTGCCGGGGTGGTGAGCAGCCCAGGTCTGTGCAGGGTTGGGGCAGGGGGGACGGAACCGGACGTGGCTCCCGAGGGAAAGGCTGGCCCACCGAGCACACACAGGACGGGCCGGAAGCTGCTCTTACACAGGTGGGGAGGCCTTCGTTCTAAGGGACCTGTGACGATCCTAGTGAAGAGGGTCCCCTGTGTCTTGCTGAGGTGCTGCTCACTGCTGCTTAGTACTCAGTTCACACGCAGTTCAGGGGCCCAGGCGCAAAGTACAAGGCAGAACACGGCTGCTAATTCTGGGGCGAGCCGTTAAGCGATTGAAAACGAGGATAATATTCAGGGCCAGCTCAGGCCAAGGCCCACAGGGCCCGGGGCGAGGGGCGCTCTGTGCCGAGGGCCTCGGACGGGTTTTGGGACAAGCCCGGGGGCCTGAGGCTGACTTGTCACCCTCTGTCCTGTGGTCCTGGGAAGGGCCTGAGGAGACATCGGGCGGTGTGTGTCCACGGGAATGTGTGCAGTAGCCCCCTTCGTCTGCGGGTTAGCTCTCCATGACTTCAGTTACTCGAGGTCAACCGTGGCTTAAAAATATTCAGTGGAAAAATAAGAAATAAATAATGCGTAAGTTTTAAATCTCACACTGTTCCGCGTGGCCTAACGAAGTCCCACGGACCGGGGCGGTGTAAGCTGTCAGGCCCGGGCCTTTCTGCACGGGCCCCCGTGCACCGGACAAAGCCGTGTCTGAGCGGGAGGGGCGCTTACCCACACGTCAGTCTGCGTCCAGCATCCTGAGCACCGTGGTGAGGGGGCAGCTCAGTGACAGCTTCGGGCACACCTGCCCAGGGACCGCCTGGCGGGGGTAACGACATCATCGCTGGACGCTTCCTTTCCCGAATCCTTGGGATGTTCCGTTCGGCGGGCATTCAGTCAAAGTGCACCCTGACTTCCGGCCTCTGTCTCTGGGGCTCCTTTTCTCTCAGACCCCAGTTGGCTCGTACAGAGTCCCAGGGCCAAGGAGACAGCTTGCACTCCCCCGTTTAAGGACAGCGGGTCAGACGGGACGGCAGAGAACCCGTGTGGGGTTTCAAAATGAGCCTCATGGTCTCCCGTCACAATTCCGTGTCCATCCGATCTGTTTATCACTTAATCACCGAGCTCTTTCTAAAAATAGGAACTGTAATTGAAGCAGCAGTACCGCTGTGGTTACATACCAGCAAGCTATTTTCTGTTCATTAATAAGGTGGCTTGTCTCATTTTCTCTGTTTCTTAGTAAACGACAAGCTTCAATCCGCTGGCTACACTGGAGAGACCCTGCGGTTCTCTGTGTCAGGCCTCCCCCTGCACGTGGGGGTCCCCGTCACGCCCCCACAGAGGCCTGTCCTGGAAACCAAATGAGCCCCCCTGAGACCCCCACATCAGCACCCAGCGCACGGCACGGCCCGCTGGGCAGCAGCCTGGCCCTGTCACCTTTGTCTGAACGCCACCTGACACGGAGCACGTGAGAACCTCCCAAATCGTAGGCTGGGTCTTACTCTAAAATCTGATTTTATAGCTCTAGTTGTCCAGGATTTTTCCTTGCACGAATCAGGCGTCGTGAGCTGCTCCTTCAGTGTTGCTGCTGTCGGCGGACGGGGTTTTAGAAACAATGTTTGAAAATTCCCACCCGCCCCCAGCTGTTTCAAATGACACACCTTCTGGCCTGTCCCCTCATTGTTCCTCCAAATAGCTCTCCCCCAGTCAGCTCTAACCTGCTCACCCCACGAGTAAGTAATGAAACGTCCGTTTCCCTAATTTGATTTCTCGAAATAGTTTTTTGCCATGAAATGTACTCGTTTGTTGTACGCGTGCACGTATACAGAACATTCTAGATAAACCAGCGATGTTTAGTGTTTAGACGTTGACGGTAAACTGAGGGAAAGGAGATTCAGCGACGAACCTGGAACCCTCCGGTCCCCTGCCCTGCGGTCACTCTGCTCTCTCCGCACTCTCTTACGTGTAACGTTTGGGCACCACCGTTTCCAAGGAAACGCCCCGCGGGTCTAGCGCTCCAGACCCTTTTAAATGCTTTGCTTTCCGGGTTTTAAAAGGTCGCCACGATGCCATGATTGCCAAGCCGACGGTGACACTTGCAGCAAAAGCATTTCCGGAGGTGCAGACAGAGCCGGGGTTCAGTGGCCCCTCGCCGCCTGGCTCCGCGGGGACGCTGGGTGCAGCGCCTAGAGCATGCCTCCCTTTCCCTGTCATTTCTGTTAGACCTAAGGCGGTGGCACCCCTCCAGCCCTTCTGCAGAGAAGCTTTGAATCTCTTCAGATTCTTCCCAAAGCTGAAGGGAGGAGTCCTGGTGCGGCTCTCTCACGGGGCGAACATGCTCTGTCGTTGCCTGGCTGACCGAAGGCCTGCGTTCCAGCACCTTCTAAGAAAATAAAATGTTTGCCCTGGGACAGACGATCACGTGGAGGGCCGTGGGGTTTGACATCATCGGGTAAAGAGATGCCAGCGGCAGGGGCACGGGCGGGTGGGCTTCGGCTGGAATCTCCTCCTTACGGCGTGTATCCCCCGGCCCCCCACTTCTCCCTTTGTAAACACTGTGAGCAGACATGGGAGCAGAGTGTGGAGAGGGGCTGCGCCCACGGCCTCGGGGTGCGGCTGCACCTCCACCCTTGCCTGTGCCCTGGGGGGCTGAGGGCGGACCCCGCCCCAAACCTGTCCTCTTTCCGGGCTCCGGCGGTGCCGGCCTCACTGAGCGGTGTCCCCTCAGCCAGGCCTCTGAGCCATCGGCTTCCACTGTCTTTCTGGAACTCTGAGGAGCCGGCCTAATTGAACCGGTGCTGCTTCCCGGGATCACGCCAGAGTCCGCCGGAACTGCGAGGACCCAAAGGAAGGCCTGCGTTTTTGAAGGGGACCCCAGCCCCCTGGTGCAGCTGCTGCTGTTGCTGCGCGAATGCCCCCAGGCAGCCGGAGGGGGCCCCTTGCGGGGGCTGAGGGCGCACGTGCACCTGAAAGTCAGTTCTGGAAGCCACGAAGTGGAGCCCTCCGGCATGTAAAGGCCCGGGTGTCCCAGAATAAGCGGTGGCATCCCTCTGCTTCCCCCGGGGCGGAAATGCCTCGGTGACTTGGTAATGCACCGTCGTCCTGTCTGAAAAGCGCGGAGCAGATGCCTTCCTCTGAGCGGGCACAGAGCCCGTGACTCCTTGTCCTTCCCGAGCCCGGCTCTGCCTCCTGCCTTCCCCTGATTGGCCAACAAGTCCTTTACGCGTTACTTTCTGTTCTTGCAGGAAAAACACATTCACAAATTAAAATTCATTTTTCAATTTAATTTTCGGTAACCACACGACTCCTACGTGTTAAGTTCCTTTTGAATTATTATTGCAATTATCATTGGGGTAGAACTGGGCGAAACTTGTTTAAAAAGTTGATAATTAGCGAGAAGCGGTGACAGGCGGGCAGCTCAGAGCAGGTGGTGTGGATGGCGGATGTGGACCCCGCCCCGGGCCCACGCCTGCCCGAGTGCGGCCCCGAGTGGACGCAACGCCAGTGTCTCCCTCGTCTTCATCCCTACGGGTTCACACACACAGGAACGAAAGCCGGGAATGGAGAAGGGTGTGTCGTGCCGATGTCACGCTGTCACGCTGTCACGATTTTGGGGGAGCTGCTTCCAAGCCGTATGCGTTGCGATGGTCATAATGGATTCTTTTTAGAGCTCCGGCGGCGGACACTTGGAGTCGATGCTCCTGCACGTTTGTTGACAGCAGTGCAGTGGGGTCGGACTTGCTGCAGGACTGTTGGTCCTTGGGTCGCTGGAGGACCGGGAGCCACTAGCACTTCAAGCAGGAGCTCTGCCTGGTGCGCAGGAGCGTCCACCCCCCAGGAAACCGCCCAGCGGGGGGCGGGGGAGCCTCCTTTGTAAAGGGGAGGAGGAGAGTGTGGAGGGGGTGGCAGAAAAGGGGACTTGGGTGGAGTCGTTCTCAGGTCACATTTAGGAAAGAGCTGCCGGCCTGGAAGTTATAAATGCCTTCAAAACAGTACGCGCACGTGCCCCTGGGACGGTCTCTGCACGTACACGCGCCCAGCGTCAGGGCCGCCGGGGGGAGGGTCCGACCCCGGGGCAGGGCCCACACGCGTAGGGTGTGAGCACAGCCGCTGGGCCAGCCGGGCAGTGACCGTCGGCGCGGCCCTCGGATGGGCAGAGGTCACTTGGGGTGTGTCGGGGGGAGCGCAGGGACGACGTCGTTTGGCACGACACCTCCCGGTGTTTGCGCCCCCGTGAGCTGGCACGGGCACTGCCCACAGCAGCCAAGCGCTCACACGCACCGTCGTGGGCGCCTCGTGCCAGGCGTCGCGGGTTTGACCTCTCTGCGGGGGCGGACGCAGCATGCCGAGGCCACCTCTCTGGCTGGCGCTTGAACCGGGCGGGGTACGTGCTGTGCCCGTGCAGGAACAGGGCCCGACAGGGCGCAGCGCGTCTCCACGGACGGGGCCGCACACGGAGCGCTGAGACCCAGGGCCGCGGGCCCGCTGAGCCGGGGTTACGCCCGTTCTCGTTACCGTGCGATGCGGGCGGGGGCCGGGCGGCTCCCTGGAGGTCACAGGTCACCCGGAACGCTGTGAGCCAGGAGTGTCCCCTTCACTCTGCTCACGTCCCAGCTGCACACCGCGAGCTTGACGATTCCTCCCGCCACGGAACCGATGGGGGTCTTTGTCACTCTGGCCTGTCCTTTACCCGACATCCCGTGGGTCATCGAGTCGCATCGCTTGTACCTTCCGTGGACCCTGCAGCCCTTCTCCTCTCCTCCATCCCGTCATGCTCGTGTCCCCTCTGAACCAGGCGACCACCACTGCCCATCATTTCTGTGCTTGAAATCCTTCAGGGGCTTGTCCACATTGATGAAGTAGTTGTCATTGCCACTGATTTAAAAAAACCAACAAAATGAATAAAATTTCATCTTCTTAAATGGCATTCGCATCTTCCTGTGAGCTCTCTCCTGCCCGTCATTCTCCGAAACAGCCCATCCCGTCCCTTAGGTTGTTTCAACCTGCATCCGCAGCTTCGTTCGGACCAGCTGTCCGTTCTGTGATCCGTTAGCTTGAGTTTAAGACTCACCTTTGGGTCTTAAAATCTCAGGTTTTAAAACCTCACATGGAATGCCGTGTAGGGAGGAAACCTTCCCTCCAGTCTGTTATGTGCAGTGATGAGGGCCTGCAAATTAAACTGGCAAAAGACAGACTGGCAAGAGAGGACAAAAAGGTTGTTTATGAAAGCAACAAGCACACATCGGGTGTGCTTAGTGATGAGTGACTCAAAGACGTTGTTAAAATTTGGGTCTTTACACATAACTCAGTAGGGGAAAGGGCGGAGGGAGCAGAGGCTCCTGTGCGAAGAACAAGACTATTTTTAGGAAAGGTAAGTAGGTCTTTTAGGAGAAAGTTGGCGATTCTATTTCTCTGTGCTGTGTGAGTGGTCGTTCCAGCTTCAGGCCGTACAACTCCCCAGGCCAGGAGGCTGATGGCCGTTTGCCCCGTCTCCCCGCTGGGGATAAAAGCTGCCCGAAGACGGCATTCACGGCATCTCCTTTCTCAGAAGTTCCTTTTAGTCAGATAGTGGGGGCTCCGAAAAGGCGTCTTTCTGCATGTTGGAGCTCAAATGTCTTCAGCTTAAAAGAGCCCATAGTTTCCCAGTGAACCCGCAGCAGCCGGAGGCTATTCCCACATCCTACGCCTTCCTTGAATCCGGCCCACAGGCTGTGAGCCCCGCCCCCGTCCGGGGTCCTCCGCCCTGCTCTCTGCCCAGCCTCCTGGCCCTCCAGGTCAGCACTAGTTCTGGTGACAGTCCCCCCGCAGTGCACACACATCCGCTCCTGAGTTGGCACGTGTATCTCTCACACCCGCAGCAGAGTCTGCAGTCTCTCCATGAGCTCGGGGCTCCTCCAGGGAGCATAGCTGGGTGCAGGGGACCAGGAGAGCCTCCATCTGTGATGACTGCCTGCCATACGCAGCGAGGGGGGACCCTGCAAACATCCAGGGAGCCTGGGCGACGAGGGCACCGCGTGGGTGTGGCGGGGACACGGGCACCGCGCGTGGGCATGGAGGGCGATGACCGTCTGCCGTGTGGCTCTGTGGGAAGTAGGGCTGAGGGAGGTGGCCTACTCAAGGACAGTGGCTCATTGAAGCCACGAGGTCATCCTATTCCGTCTCCCTTAGGGACCAGTTTCAGTGTCTGAGAGCTGCAGGGTTTTGGAATAAAAGCAATCGCACGTGTGTGTTGTGCTCTTTTATTTAAAGACCGCCTTCCCTTGGTGTGTCCTATTGTGATGAACACAACAGCTTTGCTGGAACAGCCAAATAAATAAACACAGTTGGGATTTGCAGATTCCCTTGAAATTCAGATTCCAGTCTGTCCCAGATGGTTTGGGCTTCATGATTTTAAGACACTAACAAGCCCACATTTTGTTTTTGTTTTATAAATACTCATAAATTGGACAAAATCAAACAATGAATTTCGCGAACTCATCCTAGAAAAAGTGCTGCATCCCTCACTGCTGAGTGTCACCTTTGAAGGACTCCCCTTGGGAAGCTGTCACCGACGCCAGCGCCTAGTCCACCCTTCAAAGTGGTTTTGGAACTCTTTTTCTGGAATGGCCATCAGAGCTGCCGTCGTACCCAAAACGTTGTGTCACCTTGCTGAGTAGTTTGTGCAGGGCTGCACGGTGGCACGTTTGCGAACTTAATTGTCAGATTTGGGCACGATGGCAGCTCTGATGGCCGTTCCAGAGAAAGAGCTCCAAAACCACTCTGAAGGGTGGACGAGGCCCTGGCGCCAGTGCACGGCTTCCCAAGGGGAGTCCTTCGAAGGTGACCGTGGTGACACTCAGCAGTGAGGGGTGCAGCACCTTTTCGAGGACGAGTTCGCGAAATTCACCGTCCGACTCGTGTCGGTACGTATCTCCATACGTGGGTGCGTGTTGTCGACGAAGAAGCACCCAGCCTGGGGGAGACCTCAGAGTCTATGTGAACCGAACTGATGACAGTCGCTGGGGAGCAAAATCTCAGCGGACTGAGGAAGGCTCCGAACAGGCCGGTGTGCACGGACTCTACGAATTAAAATCCCGGGAGGAGGCGCCCACGGCGTCCACTCGTGGTGGGTGGAGGGGGCGGGAGGCAGCAAAGCAGCAATCTCTGGGATGGGGTAAGGGTACGTGGGAGAGACAGACGCTTCCTTTACGTGGGCGGTGGGTGCAGGGCAGTTAGCAGTGAGCACGTTACAGCACAGAGATGACAGTCGGGGACAATACCGTGACAATGAGGGGGTTCTGCGGTCTCCTGCTCTGGGGGGGTGGTGCCCTGAGGGGTCCGGAGAAAGGGACTGCTGACATGCCAAAGGCATGTGACCTTAGATGCAAAAGGACAACAGGCAGGCTCACTGGCCTTGGTGAAGCCACGGGCGCCCACCTGAGGGGTTCCGTTCGGACCGTCCTGTGGGGTTCCTTTCGGTCTTTGAGTGTGCGGGGTCCGCCATGCACGCCTCCCTGAGCTCGTCAGGTGTGGCACGCGGCCCCCCTGCGTCCCCAAGGCCCACCTCCACGTCGAACGGACTTGGACCGGCTGACACTGTGAAGTCCCGCCCAAAGTCGTGGAAGGCACAGCCCCGGCGGCGTTGAGTGCGGCCCCGCGGCCCCGCGGCAGCGCCGTTGTTCACCCCCGTCCAGGGCGGGCGCTCGGGCGCGTCCATGGGGACAGCGCTGATGGGCCAGGGCGAACTGCCCGCATCCTTCTCACGGCGGCATCCTCGCAATTCAGAGGCAGCTGGTAGTGGACCCTGAAGTTCTCCTGGGGCTGGGCCCGGTGGTCCCTGCGGGGTGGGCACGGGTGGTGACCCCTGCTCCTCCTGGTGCACGTGACTGACGTCCTAGCAGAACTGTTTTGGTTGGGAACTAGACAGTGGTGACGGCCACCCTCCCTGCGACTGTACTAAACCTCACGGAATTGTTCGCTTCCAGGCGGACAATGTTGTGTTATCCGACATTCCCCTCAGATAAAACACATTTTTAAAAATCTGAATTCCCAGATGGTAGTACGGGACCCGCCTCCTGCCCCGGGGGCACCTGGGCGGCCATCCAGCCCTGGGTCCTCGCTGCAGCCCCTCGTCGCAGCGTGGCTGTTCACAGGCCCCTCTCTGGGTTTGGTTTCCTGCTGTCTCCAGGCGTGCACGGCGAGCTTCTCGGTTCTGTTTACCCGCCGTCTGCTGGCCTTAAAGGCCGTCTGCTTCATCCTGGACCTGACCGAGAACCGGGGGGCTGACCGTCACACACCCTCCTGGCCTGCTTTGCCTACAAGAGACAGGGTCCCCCGGTGGGCCAGCAGGGGCTTCAGGAAGCAAGCGCCACCTCCTGCACAGCTTGCTCCCATGTGGAACCGTATATTGTCCCCTGAGCACATCAGTCAGGCGTCACAGCCAGGCTCCTCTCCTGCAGCAGGTGACCCGTCGTGGAGGCCCCCCTCGGGCTGCATCCTCTGCTGGCAGCCTGGGTGCAGGTGGGGATGCAGCGGTCATTGTCTTCAGCCAGGACCATGGGCCTATGGACAGGTTCTCACGCCAGAAATAGCCAGGCCGGCCGGAGGGCTGCGAGCCCTGCCCGTGTGTGCGTGTGTGTGTGTGTGTGTGTGTGTGTGCGCGCGCGTGTGTGCGTGTGTGCGCGTGCGCGTGTGTGTGCATGCGTGCGTGGGTGTGCATGCGTGTGTGCGTGTGCGTGTGTGTGTGTGCGTGTGCGTGCGTGTGCGTGCGTGTGCGTGTGCGTGTGTGTGTGTGTGTGTCACAACCACCCACCATCCAGGGACATTAAACAGCTGGTGCAGCAGAGCACAGGCTGCAGAAAACCAACATCTTAAACCACTTCGGTCACTTCTAAGTGGTTTCAAAATGCAGGAACCTCACCTGGACGCGGCCTGACTCGTGGTGCCCCGCCCCGTCCCCAGGTGAGCTGCTCACCGTCCTGCGGACAATGGCGCCACCTCCTGGCTCTCCTTTGCTGCTGCACCCTGGCCGGCCGGAAGGCGGGGCCCGTCAGGAGTACGACAGTTAGGTCTATTCCAACCCCTCTGGGGTCAGCTCCTCGGGGGTCACCGACGAGAGGCGAATGCCAGTGTTGTCAAAGACGGGGAGATGTCTTGGGAGCCTCTGGTGTGGGGAGCCCCTCTGTTTCCCTACACCATCGGGCAGCAGTGACTGAGGGCCGCTGCACGCCCGGCCCCTGGTGTGCCCATTGGCTTCTCCTACCTGACCTGGAAGGCAGGGGCCGTGTCCCTCAGCTTTGCAAAGAGGAAGCTGGGGCCAGCGGTCAAGTGGCTGCCCTGTGTCCGGTGTCCCGAGCACAGGCCCGAACCCCTAGCACTCACCACGACGGGGGCTTCAGTAAGGTGTGCAACAGGTGAAGACCCCTCGCGCCTCTGTGGCCGGGATGGGTATCTTCTACGAATGGAGAACCCAGAAGTTTCCGGAAAACGTGTCTGGGGCCGTTGGTGAGAACCACGCTGCTCCGTTAAACACGGTGCATCTGGACATGAAGTGAGCAACTGTGTGTTTGTGTTTGAGGTTTTGGGGGGGGTTGAGTTTTGAGGTTGGCAATGGGCACATCATCACTTCCTTTGGCTGAGTGTAGAAGTTGCACAAAAGTTTGCAAGTTCCCTTCTTTCGGCCTTTACCAAAGGGCTCCCTGCAGGCCAGGAGGGCGCCTCCAAGCCTTTAAAAGCAATGTGGAGGTTCGTGTTTAGAAACAAGAAACCCCCAGGCGTGGTGAGTGTCTGTGTGACTGTCGTCGCTGACGGGGCTGCTCCCCGCAGAGGACCTCTGTGACTTACAGGGACTCTCTCCTTCCTGCTCCCACAGGGCCAGGGGGACTCAGCCCCGGGAGAGGCGGGCCCAGCGGCGCCGGCGGAGGTGAGGAGCTCCGGGGGTCTGTGTTCTCCGTGCCAGCATGAAGCTGATTTTTAAAAAAAAATGACGGGCGTGAAGTGTTCCTTCAGTTTCCCGGGCTTTTACACGACCTCCGTCCAGCAGGGGCGGAGGTGGCGTGGTTTTGGAGGGGGACAGGCACAGTGCACTTGCAGCTGACCGTCTGTGTGAAACGCAGACACGCCCTGAGTCGCGCCGTGATGTCTGTGCGGCAGGGCCCCAGCAGTGTCCTCACGCTCCCCACGGACAGTGAGAGCTTTAGTCTGGTTTGCGGCCCACAGTGGGGAGCGTGCAGACCGTCCTGCCTGGCGTTCCTTGTAAACGGCTGTTCCGTGCGCTCCCAGTAAGCCGGAGTCGCAACGGCCAAAGGGCCATCTCAGCGAGACCCGGTGGGGATGTGGGGCTGGCCCTGGGTTGGGTGTCAGCCCACAGGCTGCGGGTCGGTGGCCCTGTGACAGGTTGCCGTTGGTGGCCCCAGGCCGTGTGTGGCCACAGGCTGTGGCGGTCCGAGGCCAGCTGGCTTTAGCACCCGCTGCATGCGGAGTTCAGGGTCACGTGGGGACTTTTCTAGGCGTTGGGCGTAAAATGGATCACCGCAGGCGCAGGCAGAGTCCTGACATTGTTTCAAGCAGCTGTGAGCTTTGGCTGTGACATTACGAATAAGAAGCTCTGTGACCTGGGTTTCATGGGTGTTTCTGCCTCTGGTGGCTCCCACAGTCCTGGCAGTGACGCTGCGTGTGGCACGGGGCTGTCGGCGAGCGTGGCGGGTGCAGTGGCTCAGGTCACACTTGTTTAATTTACATGCATGTGTCCAATGACACTTGGGTTCACACTGAACAGGGGCACTGCTGGTTTTCTGCATCTGGTGGCTTCGTGCTGACCCTGCCTCCCGGGCTTTGCTGACACGGGGGCTGCGCCGTGACGTGTGCAGGGAGGGGTGCAGCAGCACGTGAGGCTCCTCGGCAGCCCCCCACCCCGCCCCGTGGCCTGTGAGGGCTGCGGTGTCGGGCTGGTGCAAAGCCACCAGCGTCACAGAGCGGCTGACCTTGAATTTGGTCGCCGTCCTCCGTGGAATTCTCGTCCCGTGTCCGTGGGTCCCACTGCTTTCCTGTCTGCGTACGTGCGTCCCTCCTGTCTGGGTCCAAATAGGTTTTTACTAGCAGCCTGACACGAGGAGCTAGGTGGGAAGAAAAGGTCCCCGATCCCCTCCTGACGGGACACGCACGGGCTGTGGGTGCACTGACGGGTGACCGTGACGGCTTTGTGGTCCCAGGGAATCTCGAGGCGGTGGTCGTCATTGTAGCTAAGTGACTACAAAAACGTCTGAGTACCCTCGAACTGCGTCCTAACTTACATAGACCCAGAAAACGGGATGTTGCGGGAGGAACTGGCCATTTTCCTCTTTTTTTCTAACTTCCTTTCGGTCACATTTGTCACCTGGGCAAGAGAAGACAGTTACGCCCTCGTTGGCGATTCTTAGAAGAACTTGTCGGGCGTTCCTCTGATGTGTGAGGAACCGGGTCTCTGCAGAGAATCCTAAGTGACATGTCCTCATCTGTCACCTCCACGCTGAGGCTCCTTCAGCAAACGGGACCGGCGCGCTTTGGTGCCAGGGATGTGTCTCTTCTCTTGTCGAGGACATGAACGTGGGCAGATGGGACAGGCCGGTGGGTGACGAGGACCGCGTACCAGGAGTCAGAGGCATGCAGGTGTCACGTGAGAATCGGTCCCTGGACGCCGGTGACCGGGGCTGCACAGTGGCACCAGTAAGAGCCCCAGCTGGAGCTGGGGAGCTGTCCCAGGACAGCAGTGTCCCCGCCGGGGCCCTGGCCGTCCCATGGAGAGCCCCGGGGTGTGCTGCAGCGCCGTGTCCTCAGACCCCCCGCACGGGGCAGGCGGGGGGCTCCGCGTAGGTGCAGCGCGTGAACACACAAGTCCCCCCACGCACATCGCCCGGGAACCCTCGGGGGGGATGACACGCAGTCAGGGGTCCGTCCCACCGGTCTGACAGGCGTGCGTCAGACCGTCACAGCGAGCGACAGGCCTGTGGGTGTGAAGTCCTCAGACTCACGCACGTAGCTGCGGGGACAGACCCGGGTGCTGCCATCCCTCTGGCGGGAGATGCCCACATTTTCCCCAGAAAGCCGGGGACTGGCCCAGGGGACACCCAGCAAGGACCCGCCTCACCCGACAGACCCGCAGGTGGCCTTCCGTGTGACAGCGCACCGAGCGTTCTCCCCGTTATGCTTTCGCCCTTTGTTTGATTTTATAAAAATGAATTTAACAGGGAGACCGCGGGCGTTTGGCCAGCGCCGCCTTGGAGGGGCCGCCGCCTCCTGCCCCCCCTCCTGTCGCCGCCTCCTGCCCCCCTCCTGTCGCCGCCTCCTGCCCCCC
>PVJL010019680.1:0-13409 GCA_004026885.1 Lyroderma lyra | reverse complement strand
GAATCATCACTTGCCATTCGTTCCTTGTAGGCATTATCTGTGTTTATAGATATTGCAGCTCCTTCCATAGGGCAGTTGTCATGTGAACTTTGATATGAAGTAGTTCACATGTCACTCTTCCTTATCTGTGGGTCTTATCATGCCCATAAATTTAGCAGTATATCTTATGGAAAAAAAGAATCTTAACATGGAAAACAAGGTAAAAACAGTATGGTCAGTTGTGAGCAAAAAATGGTCAGTCAGGTTCAGTAGAATCCCCAGGACACCCAGTCTGTGTTCTGGTCCCATTTTCTGGACTTGAAAATATTGGCATTGCTAACAGTTGTCACCCCAATAAGTCTAACAATAAAAATGAATTAAAAAATATTGGCAGATTTCCTCTTTATAAAGAATAAATGTATCTGGAATAGATACACCACTGGAATTGAGAATAGTGCTTATATTACTGAAAATATTTATACTTATACAAAAATAGAATATGCAGTATAACCTCAATGATGTAAAAAATATAGAAAAATATTGACATAATCACCAGATACATTAATAGTAATTATCTCTGGTTGATGGGCTTATGGAAACTTTTAATTATCTTCTGAACACTTTCATCTTCTAGTTTTTCTGTGATGACTTGCTTTTATTTTGTAAACAGAAAAAATTTTTAAGAAAACTTTGTCATTCTACTACACTATATAGAGATCTTCTTCAGGAGGAAGAAACTTTTCCTCTATCTTCTTCAGTTCTTTTGGCTGGTCTAGCAACTAAATTTAAATGACATAGATTAACAAGAGAAAATAACCAAATTTAATTACATATATACATATGGGAACCCCACATACAGGAAAGGTGCAGGGACAGAAATTTAAAATGAGGAATATATATGGCATTCTGAGGTAAAGATGAGGTAAGATGCCTTGGGGCTTCAGAGGGGAGGAAAGGTATTTGCAGGATGAAAAGAAGAGCAGGTGTTCGGTAATTAAGTTTGCCCTACCGTATACATAAGTCATAAAAAGTTATTTCTATTAATAACTCTTATTATGGGCAAGGCCCCTAATTTAAATTCTTCTAGGTAGTTAAGGGGGGCAGACACTTCTTTTGAACCTGCAGGATCTTGACTGCCTTTAGCTCAAAATAATCTGCATGCCATAGAGGCACATCTTGGGGTGAGTCATTCTGAACCCCTACAATCTCTCCTGTGACCCTCTGGTGTTGTGGGGGAGTGGAATGGGGGTTTGGTCCAGGCCATTATGATGCATCAGTTCAGCTTTACTGGTTTTTAAGATATTAAATTTATGTTGGTAATCAGCCACTGGCCTGAACTCCCTGAGTGACCCCTTCAATGCCACATCCCTGTGATCCAAAAAGAAAAGTTAAAGCCAAGATTCTGAGAGAGGGCTTCCAGGTCCTTCTCTAGGACTCAGCCTGATGTTTATTCTGATTAGTTGGTTACTTTGAACTACTGGTTTTTAAATATTTTTAATCTCTTTTCTGCCCTGGAATGCTGATTCACAACTTAGAGGCTGCCCAATAGTACATTTCACAAGAGAGCATTCAACAAACAAATATACCTTTAAATTGCTTAGTAGACAAGAAGGCAATGCCTCCCTGGAGGGAAGGAGCTTGCTATGAACTGGAAAAGGAAGCTACGGAATCCTAGGCAGAAGGCTTAGCACTAGGCTTAGTCCTCAGTACACCTCCAGATAGTCTGACTCAGAAGGTCTTGGAGGAAACAAGACTTCTTCTCTTTATTCTTTATAGTTTCCAAGGTAATTCTGATGCATAGCGAGAGTTTCAAACCCCCAAAATAAGATGCCAAAGTTGGAGGTGGGGGCTATAGCAACTGGGTAATTTAAAGAATGAAGCGGAGGCACATGTTGCACTGGCAGAAATGGAGCATGTTGTGGGTGGATGATGGGCTCTAAAGAGGATTGTGGGGAGGACCAATAATTTTACCTCTGCCCTTTTTGGTTCTTGGCCGAGAAACCCTCCTTTCCCATAATAAAAGACAGATTGACAGAAGAAAAGCAAACAAGTTTAATAACATGTATATCTCTTCTATACATGAGAAATACCTAGGAAAACCAAGCCACTACCTTAAACATTATCTCTAGCTAAAGATAAAGGGTGTACTGAAGGGAGACAAGGTGTTAGGAAGTCAGTTATGGGAGGTTACCCGGAAAAGTACAGTAAACAAGCAAAAGGTTGTTAAGCAGATTTAAATCACCTTCTCCATTGATAAGAGTTTCTAGAGATTTAAAGTCATCTTTTTCTTCCTGGTACAGAGAGGGAGACACCCTTACAAATGGAAATTTCCCTTATAAGTGCAACTGTCTCTTACAAAAGGGTAACTTCTACTCTGTGTCTGCTCTTCCTTAAAAACAATCATCCTAAAATAATCCTATGTCTAAAAGGCATATTTTGGGGTGGCATATTCTGTTTTCCCACAGGATAATAGATGCAAATAGCTAATAGACATAAAAAAAGATGTTTAAATCAACTTGTAATGAAGAACATACAACTTAAAAAGCCAAATGTTATTTTCTCTTTTCAGATTGGCAAAAATAATAATGATGGTGATGCTGATTGATCATAGCCAGAGCTGGTGGCATTGTATAGAAACCAGAAGGTTTATTAATGTGTGGTGAAATTGTAAATTGATGCCACTCTTTGGTAGATGAGTTGGCAACAGTTAGTAAAATTATGAGAAAAATCACTAATACAATAATCCCACATTAAAATTCTAAAGGCTATTCTTTCTTATCCTCTTGTACTACAGCTTCTTCTCTCTTGAACTTTAAATGTTGAGATACCCCATGGCTCTGATTTTACCTTCATTTCACTCATCCTCTACCTACCAATTTCACCCAACTTTATAATGACCAAAACACTGCATTTTTATTTCCATCCCTGACTTTTCCACAGAGCTGCAAACTTCCACTTGATATCTTCATTTGAGTGAATAATGTACATCTGAAAGTTGACAGAACTCTTGATCTCCCTCTTTCCCCAGATTTATTCCTCCCTCAGTCTTCATATCAGTAAATAGCACTGTTGTAGGCTTAGTTGTCAAGTTAAAATTCTTAATGACCCATGATTAATCCCTTCTCTTGCCCTTCATGTCTAAGCCATCAATAAGTCTTCACTATGTCTGCATAACATTTGCTAATGCATTCACTTCTCTGTTTCCATTGCCACTATTCTTGTCCAAGCACTTCTCTCACATGCACTCATGAAATAATCTCTTAACTAGTTTCTCTACTTTCTCCTTTACACATCTACAATCTATTCTCAGAAAGAAGCCCCAATTATATTTTTAAAATATAAATCTTAAAATGCTATTATTTTTATTTCCTTAAAAACCTTCAGTGGCTTACTTTTGAACTTAGAAAAAATTATCTCAAGTTCTTAACCTATTATTCTCTTCCTGAAGTGGTCGCTACACACCTCTCCAGGCTCAACCCTTAGAAACCTCCTCCCCAACCCCAACCCCTGGTGGTGAGCCACACTGGTGGTTTTTCTGTCCCTGTTCACATCATAGGGTCTTGTCATTTGCTGTCCTGTCTGCCTAAAAGGACCATCAGATCATGACCCCCAACTTCTCAACATCACTCAAGTCCCAACTTAAACCATTCCTTCTCCAAGAGAAGCCATCTCCAACCACCCAATCTCAAGAACCTCCCTCGTCTCTCCCATCACAGCTGTACTCTTTATTTTTTAACCGTCTTTCTAGTGCCTATCTTTATTTGAAACTACCTTGTTCATTCTTGTGCTTATTTTCTGTGTTGTCCTTCTAGAATGTATGCTTTTGCTTGGTATTGTAGGCTCAGTAGCTTGAATAGTGCATGGTGTATAGTAATCATTTAATAAATATTTGTTGAATGAATGAATAAATGTACCACAGGAGGCCATAGGAGAGAGTGTGCTATGTGTATATGCATATTGACACATGGATATATTTGTATAAATATGGGGTGAAAGAATGATATTTATCTGTCTAATCTAGAGATGGGAGGAAAGTCATTAGGGAATCTTTTACTTCTCACTTTATATGATTTATTTTTAATGTGATTATTGGAGACACTTTGTCTTCTTTTCAGTATTTTTCAAATAAAATCACATTTTAAAACAAACAGAAGATTTGGCTTAGCTAAGAAACACATCTTGTGAACTACAGTTTCTTGTTATGACGTCTTTGCCAAACTTTGTGTGACATGGCCAGACTTGAAGCAAGGCCTTAAGATGAAAGCCTGTTGATTCCCTGGTGCCCTTCGGCTATATCCCAAATTCCTTATCATGGCATCAACACTCGAGACGCCTACCATTCCAACCTCATCTCCATCACTCTCCCATCTTCCTCATTGTCCTAAGTCTAAGCCACATTTTACAGACCTTGCCCTTTGTAAGTCTGTCCGGCTCCTTGGACAGTCTACTCCTTATCTTCTACCTAGCAAAATCCTAGCCCAATGATCCTCTATGATCCCTTCTCTTATTCTTTCAAGCAGTTATTTGGTGTTATTCCCTTGATATTCCCACAACGCTCATTCCATCTTGGCTATGAAACTGCAACCAGGTTATTTTTCTTTGAATCCCCAGCATGTAGCAAGGTACTTGGCACACAGTAAATACTTAATGAAAGTTGTTGGAGCTTGGGAATACATTTACATAATGTTAGAGATCTTCTAAATTACAATAAAATGCTGAGGTATAAAATGTCTCCATAGAAGCAGTATAACAAAATTTCACTAATTCAAAAAACAAGAAGGCAGACTGGTCTAATTTGGTTAGCTGGTACTTTTTAAATTAATGCCCTTTGGCTTCTTCCCAATACATTTAAAGCATAATTAAGAATCAGAGCTAAAGAATGTTTCTAAGAGGTAAGTTCAAGGCTTAGGTACAGAATAATATGATTCACTTGTAATTAGCACTAGGTAGGTCCACAATGAGTTAAATATATCTTCCATAATTATAGTTACCTTCCCAATTTGCCTTACAATTGTATTATGGAAGATGCCGAATTTCATATGGGTGCAGGCCAGGGAAAATTAGTCTGCACGTGTCCCAAATGAGATGTGTCCAATTAATGAGATTTTATTGTGTGATAGTCATAGCAAGAGATTTAAATAGTATAGGAAACTTCAGGACATTGTCCAAATTTTTTTTTGGACGGTTCAGGTAATGTGTCAGCCAAATAATGGATTTTTGCCCCAATATATAACATTCCCTGAAATGTATAATACCCTTAAAATAGAATTACAATCCTGAGCATGAAAGTGAGTCACTGATCCCACAGTCTTCAGTGTTCAGAATGTGCACAGGGTCACATAAGGATTGGGTTGGGGGGCCTAAGAGAGTCCCACGTGACTCATAATTGAGATCACAGTAGCAGCGCCATGTTTGCAGACAAGGTCCATGTCGGTCAGAAATGTTCAGTTAAAGGGTCTTTTTTGGGTTTGATAGAATCATAAGACTAGCACCTCATAGAGCTGTAAATTGTCACTCACTGATTTATTCAGCGGTGGTTGAGAGCCCTCCTGCTCTGTCCGAGGCACTATGCATAAATCTCCATGCTACTTGTTCTCTAAGATTTAGAGCTCATGACCTCCTCCAGCAAACCTTTTCTAGTATTCTGGGAGCATGCTCCTTATGGGTTTCACAGTATCTTAGCATCACTTCTCCTGACCTTCCAAAGAAAAGATACTAATGGGTCTTTTTTATAATCTCCATGCCTAGCTCACAACATGGCCAGGAACTGGCTCTCCATACACAGTTGTTGAATAAATCGTATGATCCTCACCTTTGAGAAACTCAGTGAGGACAGGAAGAGAGATAAATAAATACTAAATAGTTACAGTACGAAGAATAATTCTATGCAGAGAACTGAGTGCTATGGACTCTCTCATGGCAGGAAGAGTAACTGACTAAAAGTGATGCAGAAAAGGGATGTTAGACATGGACCTTAAAGAAGAAGGGGACAGGTGGAGAGTGAACTTTAGCCAAAGATGCCCACACAGAGGCATGGGAGAGTGTGCTGTGCTCACGCAGTAGTAAGGGCCTTCGGCTAGCTAGAGTTTGTAGCGGGCTTTAGCACTAGTGTGCTTAAAAAGTATCTTGGTGACTTCATAACAATGCTAAATTCTTAGCCGTTTCTTCAAGATTCTAATGTAGAAAATCTTAGGCCATAGAAGTTTGCTTTTTACATAATAATCATAATGTATAAAATTGTTCTGATACAGGTGGTTCCTAGACATCGTTCTGGATTTGGGTGGAGAAGTGGTACAGAAAGATCAGACTGCATGAGATTTAGTGCTCACTTCAGTAGAAGTTTGGGGGGCTTTTTGTACTAGTACTTTAAGTATAATATTTCTTGTCTATATTTTTCCACTTATGCCACCTTCTTGGTGCTTTATTCACATCATTGATATTAATGTGAATGTATTATTTTAACTTAATGCTTTTCAAACCTTTTAAAAAATACCATCTCACCTGGGAGATCACTGCATATGTATAAATGAGATAAAATGGATCCACTCCTAGTCCAGAGTCTGTCGGCACATGAGACAGTGTTTTCTTGGTACTTTTTAAATGAGATTGCCTTTATATGAATATAAACACTCTGCTTTCATCCAATCCTCTCCCCTTCCTTTTGTTTTCTCTTTTTGTGTGTAAGCTGTACACAGTCCCCTGAACTTTCAGACTTGACACATTTTATTTCTAAAAATCAGCCCTTACCTACTACTGTTCTACAATAGAATAGATCCTCTTTCTCACCAATATTACCAACATACTGTACCTGACATCAGTCTTTTATTATAGCCAGGATTTCATTGTGAGTTATCTGAAGGATGGGAACTGGGTCTCCTTCAACTTAAGAGCTTCCCAGAGCCCAATAGCATGAAGACCTTGCTAGGTGGTTCATAATTCAATTCTAGTAAAAAGGCTGTTCTTGTTTTCTCTCAGTAAACTTGATGGCAGACAGGTAGGCAATCTGGTTTGGGGGAAACTTAATTATTTGGCATTTTTATAGGCTTTGATTGATATATGCAAAGTGAGTTTCTTTGTTCCCATAACAGATACTGAAACTTATCTCTAATTCATAATCAATACTAAAAAATAATTAAGGGGCACAAGTGTTTCCAATACTAAGAAAGGAAGTATTTATTAAGACATAGTTACTCTACCACACATAATTCATTGTGAAGGCCAAGCCATGCACAGCAATCATAGGATTAGGAGCCTATCCCATGAAGCAGTGTAGCCATTTGATCATCTGATGGAATGCCAAGGCAACAGACATAGAACAGTAGGCATAGAGGTTTTGTATGATATTTAGTTTAAACTGTTGCTTTTTAAATAGTTGCTTGGTAGCATGATGCAGGGATGAATAAGCATAATAACAGATCAGAACAGTAGACAAAGGAAATGAGAGCAGATTGATACACTGGTGGTTGACTCAGGTCTGGTAGTGAGAAAAGGGTTTCAACAACAAGAGGATCCACAGCAGACTGGACGGCAGCAGGTGGTCTGGCAGCAGACTGGACGACAGCAAGTAGACACACAGCAACTGGGCCTGCAACAGCTGGAACCACAGCAAGAGGGGCGGCAACAGCCAGAGATGCAGCAGCTGGGGCGGCAGCAGCTGGACATACAGCAACTGGGGCGGCAGCAGGTGGTCTGGCAACAGCTGGGCCTGCAACAGCTAGAAATGTAGCAGCTGGGGCGGCAGCAGCAGCTGGAACCACAGCAGGAGGGGCGGCAGCAGCTGGACACACAGCAGCTGGGCCTGCAGCAGCTGGTTTGGCAACAGGTGGGGCGGCAACAACTAGAGATACAGCATGGGGGCCTGCAGCAGTTAGAACCACAGCAAGAGGGGCGGCAGCAGCTGGACACACAGCAGCTGGGGCGACAGCAGGTGGTCCTGCAGCAGGTGGTCTGGCAGCAGGTGGGACGGCAGCAGGTCTCCTGGCAGCAGCCTTGGCCACAGCCCTGGTCAGAGCAGACGGAGCCACAACAGGAGTTGACCATGGTGTCAGAGGGTGAAGTTTCCAAGAGAATGAGCTTTCTAGCTCAGGTCCCCTTTTATACCCTGCTGAGGGAGCTTCTTCCTTATTATTGTTTATCTTAGATAAACAATTATTCAGTTACATAATTGTAAGCATTTTTTTTCTTGCCAAGTTAGATAGAATGCAGTTTTCCTTTCCATGCTGTGTTTTCTCTCTAATCTTTCCTTCAAATCAACTCTTGTCTTTTTTCCTTGTATGTATCATCTAATTTTCAAGACTGCAGCTCTCTCCTCCCATTGGTTGTGATGGAACTGACCATTTGTTACTAATGTCCATATGTTTATCTTTTTCATGACCCAACCTAGGCCTAAGCTATGAGTCATGAGTTCAGGACACAGAGCATATGGGGCCAAAGCTGGGGAAAGTCAGTGGAAATGAAATAATTCTCACTCAGAATGATGTACTGAGGGATCCTAGAGAGGAAAAGAGCCCTTGATGTGTGTGATTCCTCAGCAATGAGAAATGATATGGAATCCCAAGCAATGCCTTTTGGCATATTTCCTCATATCATTACTGATTCTTATTGGCAGTATTGCTCAGTTTAGAAATCAAAATCTCACATGAAATTATTGTATCTCTTCATTATGAAATAACCAGTGACACAAAACCCCAGGAGTGAAGCCTAGAAATCTGTATTTTTCGGAAGCTACCTGAGATGTTCTGGGAAGGTGCCCAGAAGAACCCAGGGCCTTCCCTCCCAACTCCTCCTGGTGCAATTTCATCAATAAGAATAAGGCCTAAAGTTAAATATGCTGTGACTTTGTCTTCTCAAGAAGGTGGAACAGGACTAGGGCTGTGTAGCATAATAAGCCAAGGTTTTTTCAACACAGTGGGAAAGACCAAGGGCTTAGTGACATGGGAGCAAACGTGAATCAAAAATCATGCGCCTTGCATCTGGGTGAAGGTGGCTACTTCCCTGAGCCATGTGGAAACTCAGCATACAGGGAGAAGCACCTCTGTTGGCTTGTCTTCTGCAGGTCTCAGGAAGTTCACTGATTTAGAACCCCCTGGAAAGGAAGTGCAGTGATGGATATAACTGCTTCTCTTCCATCCAGTTAGAAAGGACTCAGACTCCCTGGTCACACTCCGTCAGGCCTGCTTGCTCTCAGTGAAGCAAAGTGTCATTGCCCACTCCATTTTGCTCATAGAGAAGAGTTCTATGTGGGGAGGGGCAAGCTGAGACAATAGGAGGGTCCCACCTGAGTGCTTACTAGTAGAGTGGGGGTGTCACATAAGGAAGGTGGATCCCTACTCTAGTGCAGGTGCAGCGGTACAGAGATCCTGCTGAGAGGAGAGGTCAGGTCTTAAGGACCAAGAATTTTATAGCTCTCCCTGAGAAAACTGACTCTATTTGGAATGGAGCTTGGAGAACCCTGTGCCTAACAGCATTTTAAAAAATAGTCGCAGTCTCAGTGGAGAGTGAGTAATACAGGGAGGCTGGTAGCTCCTAAATACAAGCACATAGTAGAGCATAGTCAGCCCTAAAGGTCAGGAAGGTGGTACAGTACAATTATATATCATTGCATATTTCTCTTCCTTCTTCTTAATTGATTTAAAAGAAATTGCATAAACACAAATAATTATACTGTTGGGCCTAAAACAACTGGATGTGTAACATATTTGACAACAACAGCACAAAGGAAACAGATGGGAGCAAAGTTGTATTAGAGTAGGGTAATGACATCACATTGTAACTTGAATCTATAGGAGGAAATAAAGAAAACCAGAAAGGTTATGTAAGAAAGTTAATATAACTCTACAAAGATATACTTGCTCTCATTTTTTTGCTCAGTCTGTTTAAAAGACAAAAATATATAAAGTGATAATTATAACATGTATTGTTGAGTTTGTAACGTACAGAATATGTATGACAATATTAGACAAGAAAAGGAGGTAGAATGGAGTTATATAAGAATAACATTTCTATGTTTCACTGAAATTAAATCAGTATAAATCTGAAGTACATTAAGATAAATCAAGGTATGTATATATTTTTAATTCATTTTTATTGATAGACTTTTTGGGGGGGTGACATCTGTTAGCAAGAATTACATAGATTTCAGGCATACAATTCCACAGTGCATTGTCAACTTGCTGTATAATAATTTCCCCACCTATTGTGACTTCTCTTTCCATCACCCTATATCTAGCTTCCCCTAAGGTATATATTTTAAGCCCTAGAGCTTAAACACTTATATAATGTGCATAGAGTTTATACACACACACACACACACACACACACACACACACACACACTTCATTAAAGGAACTTAAATATTACACTAGAAAATATCCACATAATACAATAGAAGAAAATAAAGAAAGGATAAAGGAGAATGGACTTGTATCCAGGATATATAAAGAATTCCTACAACTTAATAATAATAATAATAATAATAATAATAATAATAATAATAATAATAAAATAACCCCATTAAAAATGGACAAAGAATTTGAATAGGCATGTACAAAGATGATACACAAGTGGCCCATGTAAAGATGCTCAATATCACTAGTCGATAGGCAAATGCAAATCAAAACCACAATATACCACTATATTCCCACCAGGACTTAAGAGACAGATAGTAACAAGTGTTAGAATGTGCACAAGTTGGCATCTTTATACATTGCTGGTGGGATTATAAAATAGTGCATTGCTTGGGAAATAGTTTGACGATTTCTCAGAAATTAACCATAGAGTTATCATGCATAGGGACCACTCTGCTCCTGGAGATATACTGAAGAATAACTAAAATATATGTCCACAATAAACAGGTATACACAAATATTCAAAGCAGCATTATTCATAATAGCCAAAAAGCGAAATGACCCAAATGTCTATCAGCTGATGACTAGATAAACAAAATGGCAGATATCTGTACAATGGAAATTATTTTCCAATAAAAAGGAATGAAGTATTGGCTCATGTGGATGCTTCAATACACTAAGTGAAAGAAGTCAGTCACAAAAGGCCACATATTATACAATTCCATACACATGGAATGTCAGGAAAGGCAAGTCTGTAGGGACAGAAAGTAGAGCAGAGGTTGCCCACAGCAGGAGTGCAAGTTGGGGGCGTGAGGGGTGATGAAGATGTTCTGAAATTAGATGTAATGATAATTGCATCTAATTAGATTTAGATGTTTAGATTCTAGAAACTTAGAACTGTATACTTTAAAAGATGAACTCAATGGTTTTTAAATTACATCTCAATATATTTAAAAACTGAGGGTAAATATAGTAGTTATCAGAATAAATATGAATTGAATAAAATCTCCAATTAAAAGACGGTGATGACTCAGAACCACACAAATATGCCCAACTGATTTTTTGACAAAGAAGGAAGTTGGATGCACATTCATAAGCAAAAAAAAAAAAAAGAAATCAAAACTTCAACCTCCACTCTCACACTTTATAAAAAAAATGAACTCAAATGCATCACAAACTTAAATATAAAGCATAGAAAAAATAAATATATTTGAGATCTTGGACTAAGCAAACAGTTCTTACTATTGACACCAAAAGTACAATCTATAAAAGGAAAAATTGATAAACTGAACTTCATTGAAATTAAAAACTTTTGCTCTGCAAGATATGCTGTTAAAAGGATGAAAGACAAGCTACAGATGGGGAAAAAGTATTTATAAACCACGTAACTGATAGATCACTAGTGTCTAGAATATGTGAGGAACTCTTTAACTCAATGGGAAAAGTCCATTTAGAGCCTGGGCAAGGACATTGAGAGACATTTCACTGCAGAAGCCACGTAGGTGGTAGGTAAATGGGCACCTGGAAGGACGCCCAACACCACTAGCCATTGGGGAAATAAATTTAAGCCCCGATGAAATGCCACTACACACCTGTCTTAGTGCCAAAGTACAAACTAGGTCACGCCACAGGCTGGTGCGGACGTGGAGGAGCTCCGTCCCTACCTGTAAGGCTGGTGCGAATGTGGAATGACACAGCCATTCCAGAAAACAGTTGGGCAGTTTCTTAGAAAACCAAACACGCAGCTACCGTGTAACCCAGACATTGCCCTCTTAGACGTTTCTGCCAGCGAAGCGAAGACTTTGTTCACACAATAGCCGGTTCATGAACGTTTACAGCAATTCTATTCCTCATCGCCAAAGAGTGGAAACGACCCGATGTCCTTCAGTAGATGGACAGTCATGCTGTGGGATACTTCTCAGCGACAGGAGATGATAAACTATTGATAGTCAACAGCCGGCACGACTCGGCAGAAAATTATGTTGAGTGAAAACACCATTACCCGTAGCTGGACCTACAAACGGGGTTTCTCCACCTTTGCAGCCAAGGCCCGGGCGCCTCGGCACAGGCAGCAGAGACCCTAGGCTGCAGTTTAATTGGGGCACATGAAGCTGCAAGGTTCGCCAGTATGGAAATTACTAAGTATCCAAAATATTGTGTACCTCGTGCTGCTTCGCGCCATTGCTACACGTGACGGAGTCACGCTGGCCCTTTGGTTCCTCCGTTTGACACGCTCCCTGGCGTGGGTAGTGTTAAACCGCAGTTCAAAGCCACATATTTCAGTTGTCAGACTAACGGCTTGCTTTTCACCAGTAAATGGAAATACAGTGTCCCCGAAACAGGTCTGCTGTCACGTCAGGTGTGGCACTCGGCTTGGAAAAGCCCCTGCTGCAGAAAGTGACTACCCAAGTGGACTCGCTGCCGCTAACAGAACGATCTGCCCTTGAAATGTGTGTGACACAGACGAAAACCTTGTTAAAATATGGCTTCAATTCAAAAGGTGTTCAAAGGTGGTTTGAATTCATCACCTTCGTTATATCAACGACATTCTCTGTCTTCAGAGATGCCTTCCGATATGAGTAGCACCAAGGGGGAGAAGGTAGCTGGTGACAATGGCTCCGGCCACTTCTCCAAATTAGCTTGAACTAGCAGGTGACCAGAGGATATTCTCTGTCTTTAAAAAGGTGATGATTCACAGTTAGTAATTCCATTGATGTTGGTTGCCTCTCTCGTTTCTGGAAGTGTTCTTAAGGGTTATCTGTTAATTAGGAGAACAATCCCATCATTTATTTTCAGAAGATTCGTAATACTTAGGGAATTCTTCCTCCTTGGACACTTCTCCATGGGTCATGAAAAGAAAGTCATAAATAACAACCAGGAAAATTCTGTTCATTGGTCCCAAACTTGGGGGGCTGTGTATAAAAGGTCAAGTGGAGAAGAAGATTTCAGATTCTGAGAATTTTTTTCTGCTCAGAAGCCCACCTTTCATACCTGACACCATGACCCATTCATGCTGCTCCCCTTGCTGCCAGCCCACCTGCTGTGGGTCCAGCGGTTGTGGGTCTGGCTGCTGCCAGCCCTGCT
>PVJL010019679.1:0-13397 GCA_004026885.1 Lyroderma lyra | reverse complement strand
GTCCGTCTCTGCTCCCTTCCCTCTCCCCGACTCGCCCCTTTCTCGCCAGCCTTCAGGTTTACTTGCGATTTGTGGATTTCTCAGCAGCCGGTTTGTCACTCAGGGTCCGCTTTCTTGGCTCCTGGACGGCCGTTCAATTGTGTTTTCTGGGAGAGGCTTTAGGAACCTCCTCTCCTAGTCGCCATCTTGTCTTCTCTCCAGGACATAATACTTTAAATGCACCTGGAAATGATGCTGCTGATGCTCTTGCTCAAGTGAGGGCAAGTCATTTACTGCCCTACCCAGGAAAGCCAGGTCCCTGGCTTCACTGCAAGCTGGGACAAGTTGGAGCCCAAACCATGGAACAGGTAGCTTGTCGGTGGGGTTTGTCCCTGACCCGGGCACAATGTCAACAGGCTGTGCAAGAGTGCCAAATTTGTGCAAAACAGCACACCCACAGGCACCACCCCCTGTGAGAACCGGGTGTTGTGCCAAGGGTTGGGCAGCCCTTTCAAGAGTGGCAGGTGGACTATATCGGGCCCTTGCCAACAGATCATGGTTGTCGGTATGCATTTACAGCAGTGGATACAGAAACTGGGTTGGGATTTGCCTGGCCCACACCTGTGGCCACCAAGGTACATACTTTTGCTGCACTTGATCAGCTGAGGGCTGCCTATGGGACTCCTATGGTAATTAGCAGTGACCGGGGCACACACTTTACTGGATACAAAGTGCAGGCTTCGGCTCGTCGGAATGATATTGATTGGCAGTTGCATGTACCTTACCGACCCCAAGCCGCAGGTATGATAGAACAATACAATAGTTTATTAAAGGAAAATTTAAAGGTCTTGGGCCCCAGTCTACCCAAATGGAGAACCAATCTGCCCACTGCAGTCAGGCCATTAAATGAACAACCCAGACTTACTGGTCTGTCTCCATTAGCCAAGGTTGTTCAAGGGTCACCCCGTTTTTTGAAAATATGTTCCAACCCTGCTGACACACACCTGGTGCCAAAAACACATAATGGGTGTTTACTCCTCCCTGCTCCTGACTCATTGACACCAGGAAAACAAGCTTCATGGTCATGGCCTTGGACTACCCGGGCCTCCCACGAATCTTGGCTGGCTCTGATAAAAACCTTGGGGTGCTGGACTTAAGGAAGGATTGATCTTAAATCCATAGTTGCGGCTCTGGGTCCTCTCTGTGCAGGTGACTCTGCTGGAGAGGGCCAGAGGACCTATACTAAAGGGAATATCTGTTCTTGCCCTCTGGTCCCTTCTTTTGTATTCCATCACCCCATTAGAGCTGCCTTGGCCCCAAACTCTTGGGGAACTAGTCTGGTATCATAGGCCAGGGGCAAAACCCTTACCAGCCACATTGTTGTCACAAGATGGACATATTGCCTGTATTTTACCTGAGGGTAAAGATCTTCCTTTAATGGTGTCACTATCTGCTTTGTCCTACCGCCCAGGCTACAGCAGGCAATAGTATCCTGTCCTGGGCACATATGTTTTCTCAGGTGCATAATGTTTCCCACTGCTGGATCTGCACGGAAATACCGGTGGAGGCAGCTGAGGGGCTTCTGTGGCAGATTCACCCGGCTTCCCTAAACAACTGGACACGGTTACGTACATGGAGCAGCACCACTGAATGGGACCAACGCACTTGGTGGAATGGGGCCAGATATGCTGGCATTCATCCCACAGATATCCTTCCAGCTGGAAACCTCTGGGTTTGTGTATACTATAGATGGCCTTATTTGCCTGCAAATTGGACTGGCCAATGTAGATTGGGGTCGCCCTTACATTGCTGGTCGAGTACTGGCGACCCTCCCTCAATTGCCTACTAATTGGGATACTGTGTATCACTGCTGGCATCGCCAACTTAGAGCCACCTAGTGGTTCTACCCTTTTGCTCTGGCCCTGCCTGGAGCTGCTGTCGCAGATGTAAAATTACAAGTAAAAGCTTTAGCAATGCACACAGCTCAAGCCCTGAATGCTACTAAACAGTCCTTAAGCCTGTTATTAGATAAAATAGCCCAAATGCGTAAAGTTGTGCTGCAAAATCGGATGGCCTTAGATCTATTGACAGCCTCCCAAGGTGGCACATGTGCTATTTTACATGTGGAATGTTGTATATATATCCCAGATCACACTGAGCACATTCAGACAGCCCTGGCTGAGATGAACACAGAGGTACAAGCCATTGCCTCCTCCACAGAAGACCCATTAACCTCTTCGTGGAATTCCTTAGGATCCACCTGGCGGTGGATACTAATGATCCTAGCAATTATTGCTAGCAGTCTGGTAGTCTTTTGCTGTTCCCTATATTGCTGCTGTGGGCTGTGGGCTCAAGGATATGCATTATGGACAAAGTCCCATGCGGCGGCCCTGTAGGGGTGGAGTGTCAGTCACCAGAAGGTTAAAGCTAAGCCCACTGTGAAGGATTAATGCCAGGCCCGCCGCCCAGGCTTGACCTTGGTATAATCAGTTCCTGTCTGGGGTTGAGGAATTCCTGGGGCTGACAGTTACTGTGCATGTACCGCCTTATGTAACCATAAAAACCTAAACAATTGCTACTGGGCAGGTGCAGCAAGATGCCACTTTTGTTTGAATACATATATATAGTCCCTGGTGCGCAATAAAGTAGCTTCCTTGCTGGTGTGTTTATGGTCACCCATGTCAGCTCTGCGTGTGTTTTTTCAATTGGGTGTACCACCGCCGAAACCTTCCCTGCCTGGAAACCTTTGCAATAACAGGCATGCTCTCTCACACTTTGAAATATAAATTACCATTTCATGTGACTATATCAGAAGGCATTAAATGAGACATTCAAGTAAGTGCTTTGAAAGGTAACAGAGGTTATCTCTATGAAATTTCAAGTTAAAGCAAACAAGACATAATGTGGCAAAGAGAGGCCTGGATCTTTGCCAGAGGAACATTCACTGCAAAGAAATGAGTGTATTTAAGAAAATAGTGTGGGAGGTGATGGGACATATGGACAAGAAGTTTATGGTGGTCCTGGAGAAGCACTGGGTTGAAAAATAACATTCTGACCCAACTCAGCAGAAGCAGAGTTCTGTAGATTTGAAGGAAAGATGAATTCTTACACCAATGCAGTGTACACTCTGGAAAGTCTTGTATCAGTTCTCCTGTATGCACCATGGACCTTCTGGGCCAAAGACTTTTGCAGTAGTTGAAGGCCTCTGTCTGTGACTACTGGTGTGACTTTCTGAATATGTTCTTGAGAAAATTCCTAATTTCAATAAATACACTTCCAAACCACTTAAGTATAAATTGTACTGTAAAGGGAGTAATGTTTAGAAAGGATCTGAACAGCTGTTTATGAATTGGAAAATTAATGCTATCAATAATTAACTCAGGGACATATTTTGCTTTGAACATGAGTCATTACTTTGGTTTTAGTGTGATAAAGTCAGAGCATGCTTGAGAAAATGTGTTTCCCTGTTGTTTAATTCTAAATATACCTCATGGTAGTATGTTTAGAATATTTTCACTTGGTTTCTCTTGAAACTATTTCAGCATTTTCTAAAGAGATAAATGTTATGAGACCAAATGGACACTCCTCAATTTTTTGAAGTGATCATTCTGTTCAAGTTATTTACCTGTTCAAATTTCTGTTCATTTAAAGTCACTTTAAAAATAATTTATTACAATAATTACAATAGAATGATATAGGCAAATTTCAATAAATATACTTAAAAATGTATTTTCATGAACTTTCATACACACAATTCATAAAGTCTCTAATGCATCACAAGTCTATTAAGTTTGTTTTTTTAAATATTTTACCACAAGCTTACTGAAATTATTTGTATACTTCCAACCATATTTGTAAATGTCTAAGACATTTACCCTTGAGTAATAATTAAAGTGATGAGAAATTATATATTATTTCACATGGGAAAAAACCACTCTTAGAAGAAAAGCATTTTTTATACATCATGTTTTGTCTTACTAATAGAAAAATTATTAGTATTATATTTTACAGGTAGCCATTGATTTTCCCTTATGTTTTTCATAGTAGAGACTTTATTCTTCACTTTAAAAACCTGGTTCCCTGGTGTTGTAGTGGATAGGTTTCAGCGCTCTCAATGCTGTAGTGTGGCTTAGATTCCCAGCCAGGAAACTACCCCCCAAAAATAAAATAAAAACCAAGTATGGGTTAAGACTGGAGTAGGAATTAAAGTAATCCAGCTTTGGCAGTATTCAGTCAGATGATTACTCTGAAATATAAAAATAAGTAAATAAATAAATAAGGTAACAGGGGTTACAAATTATAGGGCAAAAATTTCCTCTTAAAGAATGAGATGCTGTGCTGCTGGATCATCCAATCAAATCTGCATCTTAAGGGAGCTCTCCTTCCACTCTGGTAATCTCTTTGAGGATACTCAGAATCCTCTATAGCCTTCTCTCTGTACTCTTGCAATAGTTTCTAAGTGGGTGGGAGAGGAGGAGGGGAAGCTAAATATAAGGTGATGGAAAGAGAAGTCACATTAGGTGGTGAACTGATTATACATCAAGTTGACAATGCACTGTAGAATTGTATGCCTGAAACCTATGTAGTCTTTGCTAACAGATGTCACCCCAATTAAAAAAAAAGTTTAAAAAAAAGTCAGAGCATACAGTTGACACTTCAGAGTAAGAAGAACTTGGGACTGCATGAGGACACATTAGGTGAAAAACAAAAAAAATTGATATGAGCACAGATGAGGTGAGGTGCAGCATTTTTTTTAATAAGCTCTTGGATCCTCACTCAGTCTCTCAAATCTGGCCTGCCCAACTGAGACATGGGAGCTGGCAAATGTAAGATGGTGGAGGGTTCCTACATGCCACCATATGCAAAAAGCCTCTGGTCACCCATAACACACACACACACACACACACACACACACACACACACACACACACACACACTATTATTTCAATGGTGCTCTTCCGATGTCCTGGGAGGAGAAACTTTGATGAAGCTGGGTTGACTAAAGCAGCAGTGGCAAGATTTTCTGCCTACACCAGCACTTTGAGCCTCATCTCCCAGGTATCAATCTCAGCCCATGTTTCATGTTTGCCCTTGCAGATTGGTGGCACCATTCCTGGACTTATGGAACAGCAGCACCTCCAACAGGCTCTGCCAGGACCACTCTGTTAGAGCCCTTGCAGGGTGGTTTTTGCAGTAGACCTGTCTGAAGAAGCAAAGCTAAAGGGCAGAGGCCTTTTTTATCTCGCCCACGTATCCCCACTCAGGCAAACTTTGGTGCTGCAGCCCGGTAGCCATTCTTTGCCAGATCTCCAGATCAATGGCAGGGCTGCCTATAAGGTAGCTAAAGAGGAAGGGACTTCCCCACTTAATGCACCACTGGCGAATCCCTCATCTCTTTTCACAGGTACTACCTGCGCTATGCAGCTACATTAGTGGCCTTTAGCCAAGAATCCTCAGTTTTCCCCACGCCACCTTTTAGGCCTGGTCCAGTGAGTTAGGGTGGGGTACACATGGGGTTCTAAGTTCAAAAAGAGACTGGCCTATGCCCTAGAAATTCCCAGAGCCCCTCTCTTGTTAGAAAGTGCATGGAGAGCTCAGAGGTGCTCTTTGTTGTTTTAGAAACTTCTCTCTAAAATAGAAGCCATGGATATTTGGGATGACAATATTTTTACCTTCCTATAGAACCACGGCAACGTCGTGAAAACGAAACAGAGCTGTCTGTCATGGGAAGCGCCAGTGAACCCAAACATCACTGCAAACAGGGCATCCCTGTTCATTTTTGTGGGGTCAGCTGAGAACCTACCCCTTAGAACTGGAAGACCCTGAACATGTGAAGACCTGGCCCTCTTCTTTTGCTGCCCAGATCCTAGCTGGTAAACTCCCAGTTTCAAATTTTCCTCTGTGTCACTGCCATAGCTGCTGCAGCCACCACTATATGTGGTTCTGGGTCCAGGGAGTGACACCACATGAACAGCTGCACTGCTGAGCACTGTCAGACAGCACATGGAAATTGTTGAGACTGTATTTTAGACCTTGATGAATACAACCTTTGTCCACACAGTCAGTGTGATATCACTTTAGGTAAATGGTGATTACCATCACTGAGAAGTTGGACTGCCACTACTGCAGAAATCCCCTGCAGAAGAGGACATTCTTCAAGAAGGATGACCATCACTGCTACCTGAATTTCTTTGACAATTCTGTGCCAACACCTGTATGAATTGCAGCAAGCCCATCAATGCAGACTCCAAAGAATTCCGCTATAAAAACAGCTACTGGCATGACACCTGATTTTGCTGTACCATGTACCTTCACCCTTCGGCAGCAAAATGTTTGTGGCTGAAATCAGCAAGATTTTGTGCAAGAAGTGCCCCATGATGGAAGACTCTTTCAATTTCACGGCTGCTACAAGTCGTTAGTTTCAGGACATTGGAATGTGGAGTGCAAGGGAACCCTCTGGCACAAAAACCGCTTCAACTGCAGCAACTGTAAACAACTCAATGAAACTGGAAGCTCAATTTATAAAGTGGAGGAGTTCCACTTCATGACTTGCAACAAGGCCGAGTTTGCCAAGCATTTCATGAATTGCAACAATGCCATTACATCTGCCAGAATCACTTACCAGCATCAACCCTGGCATGCTGAATGCATTGTGTGCATTACCTGCTGTAAGAACCTGGCTGGGAAGCCTTTCAACACTGTGGAAAGCCAGTATTATTGTGTGCATTACTACAGAAAATTTTGGCCCAGAAGTGTGCTTGATGCAAGAACCCCATGACTAGATTTTGTAAGTGTTTCAGTGGCTCTTGAAGAACAATCCTGGCATGAGTACTCTTTCTAATGTAAAAAATACTCCTGAACCTGGCCAAAAAGCCATTTGTTTTCCATCAGTAGCAAGAATTTTGTCCTGAATGTAGTGGCAGAGGAAGATTCAATGGAGCAGCCTATACAAGGTATCGCTTTATGCAGTGTGTGAGAAGTATCAGAAAGCCCTTACCTAATTTATTCAGATATTGGCAGAGATGGTGATGAGACCCCAATTCATGGAGACCTAGAGAGTGTGGGGGAGCCTTAATTCTTACCTCACACAGTCACCAGTTGTTCTGCCTTACCCTGTGCCTCAAATCCCTGCTTGCCCCAGGTCCTGAGCTCTCCCTCACCACTCACTTGTTTCCCAGACTGACATCAATCTGTGGCTCCTGAGCTCTCAAAAACCCTGAGTCCTCAGCACCCCACCTCACAACTCTCCTTACATCAGCTTTCTGGCCAATCTCTGCTCGTCTGTGAGTGACCTCTGGTAGAGGTGAAGGGTGGGAACTGGAGAAAAGTCTCTAAATTTCTGCAATTCATCCTGAGAGCAGTAGAAGAATTCAGTTTCTTTAGTGGGCCTTTAGAGATGAGGCCAAGAAGATGAAACTTCCAGATTGGTGTGAGGGGAGTTCTAATATCCCTACTACAATCTTTATCACAACCAGACAAGTGTCAGATTAAAGGCAAAGACACACAAATTGCCTGAAAGTCATTTTATGTGAATGGGAACCTACCCTAATTATACCCATTATATCCATGTGTCTTTGCATAGCACCCTGCTTTTACCACCTTTGACTTCTTCACACTGAAGAAATTGAGAGCAGCTGTTGACATATTATTTCTCATTGTGCATTAGTATAAGAGCAATGAGATGCTTGAATATTTTCCCAGAGATTCAAAGTAGGTAAACATCTGATTCTAAGAGGTTTTTTATGGAGTTTGTGTTTTACTCCTCATTTTGAACTAAAGCAGTCTCTATAGAAAGAAAAAACACATGGCATATATGTGTGATTTTCTTCATATCTATTGACATAAAGTAAGAATATAATAGTGCTTTTCTTTCACTCCCCAACCGTTTTAGATTCCATAACCAGCTAAACTTAATTATAGCATTTTATCATTACTGTATCATGAAAAACCAGCAGTTTATAAAATACTGCTTTTACAACTCCTTTACATTTACATAAAATTTCAAAAGTAAGAACATATCAACAGTGTAAGAATGTTTAGACATAATGGTTACACTGTTTTGTGTTTTGTGTGGGTCTTATTCGGAAATTACTACTGCACTGAAATGGTATTTCTTTTTCTCCCTGGGAGTAATTTTGTTGTTCATTTCTTGTATGTTTTTATTCAGGGTCAAAAGATGTATTGAGAATGGAGAATGTATACTTTATAATGATTTTTTAAACTTTTTTATTTTGACATTCTTGTAAATTTATGAGTTGTAAGAAATAATGGAAGATCCCCTGTACCTCAAAACTTTGGTATATCACAACCATGATCTTGGCATTGCAAACATTTATTGACTTAATTCATGTTTCTTCATTACTACTTATACTTCTGTGTATGGATCCATGCACATATGCACTCATGTGTGTGCTATACAGTTTTATTCTGTGGACATACATCACCACCATAATCAAGATACAGGACACTTTATCACTACAGAGATACCATCTCTGTTGTTTTAAACCCATACACAACTTTCTCCAGTCATTATCCCAGGGTAACCATGAATTTGTTATCTCAAACATTCTGTTTTTCAATGTTGATCATTATTTGTGATGCAATTGTTTCATTTTGATTACTTTCTTTCTTCTGCATGTGTGTATCTGCTTGTATGCTTGCGTGTATAGTATTAAGGCATCCCAGAACAATTCCAGACACACTGTATTTTATGTATACTAAATAATTAAAGTTTATTAAAGCATATTTTAGTTTTGAAGTGCCCTTAGTTTTCAGATTTATTATTCCTTTCACTCCTATTCAATCTTATTTAGGAATGGACATTCTTCATGTTACCTAGATGCAGTTTAAAATTTTTTTTATTTAAATAAATGCATACAATGAATATTGCAATATGTTTATTCTTTTAATTAAAAAATCACCTGTAAGCTTTGTTATAAAAACTTATCTTAATAGCTAATTAACTATTAAAATGACTTCTTTTTATCTAAAAACTTCACCATTAATGTTAAGAAGATTTTGAATGAGTTACTGTACGTGTGCATCACTGATATTTCTAATCAAGCTTTTATTTTTAAAGCAAGAAAGTTCCTCTTGGTTTCATAAGACACAAGTGTATTTATTGTTGACTTTGACAGAATCTTTGCACAGCTAGAAAGGTTTGTTTTGTCTTGTTATTTCACTTTTATGTCCCAATGAGCTACTTAAATTAATATGTGTCATATACATAAGGCAATGTGAAAAAGATTGTCATATAAGATCATATAAATCAGTAGTGCACTTGTTAAAATTTTTTAAATTCATTCTCTGTAAAAACAATCCTAAAGGGGAAAATGATAAATGGAATTTGATTTCATTTTAAATTTCTGCTCTTTTGCACTGTAATTTGATGTGCTAGAGAATTTGCTTTTTTGAATGTGTTCAAAGTAATTACTAATGCAAAGTGTTGGAAAATAACTTCTTCAGAGTATTTGGACAAAAATAAACTTAATTTCTAATCAAAGTTGTTACTGGAAAACACTGAGAACATTGTGTCTATAACCTAGCATCACTTCATTCTCATTGAGATTTTATTTTTTCTGGAAAAAAAGTGCAAAAGTTAATAATTATATAAAAATAAGGCAATATAAAAGAGCATCCATGAAAACATTAAAAACTTTAACTTTAGTTGTAAAGTCTCTTTATCCACCCTTACACTCTGTATGTTTGTCTTGTAAAGACTTAAAAATAATATTTTTACTATGTTCTGAATAATTTTTAAATTTAATTTTTTATTGTGGTCAAATTATGTGCTGGGAGTGTGATTCATAACACAGCTAAATCTTCTTCCCTATAACAGAAAGTCAACAGATAATGACTAAGACCTTTTAACAGCAAAATAAGAGATTAGTCTACAAGTATGATATTAGTAATAATAAAATAATTATAAAGACCAAGTAAAAGTTAAAAATGATATTTTGGGGAGAACAGAGATTATAAAGTGATATACAATGCATTGTCTTTCACTAGAAACTTTGTAGTGTTAGTTGAGTTTTGAAAATATATACATATATAAGTGAATTTTAATACTTTCCCTGTTTGAATAGTCAGGAGCATGTTACCATAATAGTAGCAATAGTACACTTTTACTACCAATTGTAGAATTTGAGGTATTAATGTTATTTGTTTAATTATAAAGTATAAGAAACATATTTTATGGCCTATTAGAATACCAGGGCACTGTTAAGTAGTTTAGTAGGTTTTTTGAAATAAGCTAATAAAAGCTTGAAGAAAATTATGTTTGAACTGCTTACATAAATAAAATAAACTACTTATGAAACAGCTGTTTTTATAAGAAAAAAAGCATAAAGTTTAAAATAATACTTTGTTATATACTGAAAATTAACTGCAATAAAACAGCAAACATGGCAAACTGTGCAGTACATATGCATATTTTCAGAAGGAGTAGAGAGAGGAAAGTTTGTATAAGGCTTTAAATATGGATCGAGGAGAGAAGACAAGATGGCGACGGATGAGGAGGTTCCTAAAGCCTCTCCCAGAAAACACAATTGAACGGACGTCCAGGAGCCAAGAAAGAGGACCAAGAGTGACAAACCAGCTGTTGAGAAATCCACAAATCACAAGTAAACACCTGAAGGCTGGCGAGAAAGGAACGAGTCGGGGAGAGGGAAGGGAGCAGAGACAGACCACGCAGGACGTGATCCCTGCTGACTATTCGGAGCTGCGCAGTTTGGGGAAGGGGAGAGAGACTGGGGAGCTGGGAACAGAAGGAGTTTGGGAGCCAACCTCTGGATCATTTGAGTGGTAGAAGGGCTGAGCGAGGACTCTGAACTGCAAAGATAACACCCCAGTTCTAAGCCCCCTGGAGACCTACACAGGGCTGCAGTTCCTGTTCCCAGCCTGGTGCAAAGGCGACCCTGCTGTCTCAGGCCAGGCCCACAGTTTTGGTCTTATGGAGCGGGCACTTCCTCGTGCACCCCAGAGTTCCGAAAGCAGTGTGAGCCTTTAGACAGCCAGGTACTGAATCAGGGTTGGGAAGAAAGACTGATTTTCCCCAGCAAAGGGCCCAAAGCCTTTTGTTGGCCTCTCACCAGGATATATGCACATAGCCTCCAACAAAATTGACAAACCCCTGGCGAAACTAATCAAAGGATGAAAGGAAAGGACACAAATATCCAATATTAGAAATGAAAGGGGAGAAATTACCACTGATACCACAGAAATACAAAAAATTATAAGAAAATATTATGAAGGACTTTATGCCACAAAATTTAACAATCTAGAAGAAATGGACAAGTTTCTAGGAACTTATAGCCTACCAAGACTGAACCAAGAAGAACTGGATAATCTAAATAGACCAACCAATAGCAATGAGATTGAAATGACTATCCATAATCTCCCTAAAGGCAAAAGCCCTGGACCAGATGGTTTCACCAACGAGTTCTACCAAGCATTCAAAGAAGAATTAACACCTATCCTCCTCAGAGTCTTCCAAAAAATTGAAGAGGAAGCAATACTTCCTAAGTCGTTCTATGAGGCCAACATTACTCTAATACCAAAGCCTGGCAAAGACAACACAAAAAAGAGAAAACTATAGACCAATATCTCTGATGAACACAGATGCAACATTCCTGAACAAAATATTAGCAAACAGAATACAACAATGCATCAAATAGATCATACATCATGATCAACTGGGATTCATCCCGGAAGCACAAGGATGGTTCAACATACGAAAATCAATCAATGTGATACACCACATAAACAAAATCAATGATAAATACCATATGGTCATTTCAATTGATGCAGAAAAAGCTTTCAACAAGGTAAAACATCCATTTATGATCAAAACACTAAATAAAATAGGTATAGAAGGAAAGTATCTCAACATAATAAAGGCCATATATGAGAGACCCTCGGCTAACATCATACTGAATGGGGAAAAGCTGAAACCTATGCCCCTAAAATCAGGAACAAGACAGGGATGCCCCCTGTCACCACTGTTATTTAATATAGTACTGGAAGTTCTAGCCACAGCAATCAGGCAAGAGAAAGGAATCAAAGGTATCCAAATTGGGAAAGAAGAGGTCAAATTGTCACTATTTGTGGATGACATGATCCTTTATATAAAAAATTCCAAAGACTCCGCCAGAAAACTATTAGAAACAATTAACGAGTATAGTAAAGGTGCAGGATACAAAATTAATGTACAAAAATCAACAGCATTCCTTTATACAAACAATGAATCCACAGCTAAAGAAATGAGGGAGTCAATTCCTTTTGCTATCACAACAAAAAGAATGAAATACCTGGGAATTAACTTAACAAAGAACGTGACAGACTTATACACAGAGAACTATAGGACACTTTTGAAAGAAATTGAAACAGACTTTAAGAGGTGGAAAAATATCCCCTGTTCATGGATAGGAAGACATAATATAGTTAAAATGGCTATTCTTCCCAAAGCAATATACAGATTTAATGCAATACCCATCAAAATCCCACAATCATACTTTCATGAAATAGATAAAAGAATTATTAGATTTATACGGAACCATAAAATACCTCGAATTGCCAAAGCAATACTACATAAAAAGAATAAGGCTACTGGCATTACACTTCCTGACTTTTATTTATATTACAAAGCATCAATAGTCAAAACAGCCTGGTACTGGCAGAAGAACAGAAGTAGAGACCAATGGAATAGAACTGAAAACCCAGAAATAAACCCACAAACACATGGACAAATAATTTTCGATAAAGGTGCAAAAAACTTACAATGGGGAAAAGACAGCCTCTTTAGTAGGTGGTGCTGGGAAAACTGGAAAAACATATGCAAAAGAATGAACCTGAGCTATGAACTCTCTCCATATACAAAAATTAACTCAAAATGGATTAAAGACCTTCATATAAGACCTGCAACAATAAACTGTATAGAAGAAGACATAGGTACTAAACTTATTGACCTAGGACTCAAGGAATACTTCATGAACCTGTCCTCAAAGGCAAGGGAAGTAAAAGCAAAAATAAATGAATGGGACTATATCAAACTAAAAAGCTTCTGCACAGCAAAAGAAACCATCAACAAAGCAAAGAGACAGCCAACTGAATGGGAGAAAATATTTGCCAGTAACGCATCAGATAAGGGTCTAATATCTAAAATATATAAAGAACTAATAAGACTTAAAAACAAAAAAATCAAACAACCCAATTAAAAAGTGAGCGGGTTAGGGAGGGGAGAAAGGGGAGGGGGTGGGAGAGGAGGGGGGAAGCTAAATATAAGGGGATGGAAAGAGGGGTCACATTAGGTGGTGAACTTATTATGCATCAAGTTGACAATGCACTGTGGAATTGTATGCCTGAAACCTATGTAATCCTTGCTAACAGATGTCACCCCAATAAGTCTAACAATAAAAATG
>PVJL010019678.1:0-13399 GCA_004026885.1 Lyroderma lyra | reverse complement strand
GGCCTTGGGGCCAATGATAGGGCGGCGAGCGGTGGAGTCCGGCCTTGACGTTGTGCTGCTCGCTGTGGAGTTTATTTGGCTCCCGGGCTCCTCACCGCCGCCATTAGGAACCCGCAGTGCCTGAGGCCGCCCCCTTCCTCTCTCTCCCCTCCCCCTCGGCGCCCCCTCTTCTCTGCGCCTGCTCTCAGCCCCTCTATCCCGGTCTCCGGCAGTCGGGAGCCGTGCGGGGCCCACGGAGACCATGTCCTGACTGAGGGGGGAGGGCGGAGGCGGCACGGAGGGAGGCGGAGAGGGGCCCGGCTCGGCTCTTCGCCGCGGGCTGCTCGGGGAGTCGCCGCTGCCGCCAAGCGCCGAGCATTGGACTGGGGAGGAGCAGGAGCTGGAGGAGGAGCCACCGCCAGGTAACCGGCCCGGGAGGGCACCCCGCCGCAGGCCCCTTGTGGCCCCCCTTGCGGCCTGCCCGGCCCCTGGCTCCTTGACGGCGCCCAGGCCGCCAGGTTTACCAGGCAGTTCGCCCGCGCCCCCCGTAGTGGTGTCCCAGGCTACGGGAGGCCGGGGCAGGAGAGGGGGTACGGTCGCTACCGCCGCGCCTTCATCTTGGGCTCTCCCCGTGCAGGGACGGACCTGGGCCTGTGGGAGGGTGGGTACACCCTGCTTGTTTACCGACCATCCATCACCCGCGGCTGGACGCGCTCCCTGCCCTGCCACCTCTTTTCCGCCAGATTCTCCCCTCCCCCGTCATCTTTTCCTGCCACCTACGGGTTCGTGTGTGTGAGTGGGGTTTCGCTCCCACTCCACAGTAGGCCCTAAAACACTTGAGCCCATCGCCACAAGTTGGTGCTGGTCTCCAAACTTGTATTTTGGTCTCTTGGCCTTTTACTCTCCGTCCCTCCCGTGGTAGCCTTTGTTGCTGCCATTTCTGTCTTAAGAAAATAAAGGTGGGGGCGACAGGGATGGGGTGGAGGAGCTGCAATCAGTGCAAAGACTGTCTACTCTTCTCGCTCCCAGTAACGATTGTTCTGTTCAAGTATTTGTTATTTTCTCCACTGTGGCTTGGTGTGGGTCATTTCACAGACAAAAGGACTGTAATGAATACTTGCATTAAGCACAAGGGACAGGCAGTTTAGGTTCAGCCTGGAAGTTTGAACTGGCCCATGATCTTTGAGGTACATTGGTGTTTTGAAACTCTTGTTGAGAATTTTGAAGTGTAGTCGGTTGATTTCTCTTTCCTATAACTTGGTAGACTGTCAGGTTAAACGCTGTCCTCGCTACCCAGTATTTTGGTCTCTTTGCTCACAGTATGGTCTATGATGGTGTCAATAAATTTTATATACAAAACTACTAATTTAGGAACACAGTCGAGAACTCTTTAGCTCTCGGATGTGTTATATAATGAGTGGTTCTTCTGTTAGTGGTCCCTTTTTAGTTGACTTCTTCATCACTTCAGGGGTGCCTCTTTTGGATCAAACATGTATGACTCTGTACAAAATTTGAGCCTGGGAAAACCATAAGGAATTTTGATCTGGTCTTATGCCAAAGGCCTTGGGAAGGTCATCTAAACTTTGTGTAAAATAAAGCTGGATCTTTTTTCCTGATTATTATTATTAATTAAATGAGAATACATAGAGATTTAGACTCTTGGCTTCTTGATTTTTTTTTTTTTTTTTGCGCTTTTTTTTTTTTTTGGTATGTGGGTAGCTCCCTGACTGGGAATCGAACCCAGGCCGCAGCGCTGACAGCGCCAGCGCCGAAGCCTTAAGCCACTACCATCAGGGAACTCCTTGATTTTTTGATCTGACAGTATATGCAGCCAGTCACCTCCTTATACTAAAATTTCATAACATGGCTTTTATTGGGCTATTATGGGGATTAAGAGGACAGTAATGACACATTTTAATTTTGGGGGAGGATAGTATTTGTCACGAGGAATTTCTATTTCTGTTGATGTTGCAACACCTTTTATCACTTCTTGAGAACACTGAGATAGGCACCCATTTATTTACTCTCAAAATGTGCTTGGGTTAGTATGATGTACTCAGTCATGGTAGTAGAGCTTAAGCTTATGGCTTTGATCCAGCACATAAGGTTATGGCATATCACATTTAAAGTCTGAGGATTAACATAGTTTTGGAACTCACAGTCTAGTTGTACAATATTTGAGGTACATTGCCCCCTATGTATGATTAATACAATGAGAGTTGTTCAACGTGCTTTATATTTACATTGCTTTTATAACAAATGGAAACTTTAAATAAATAGGAGTTGCAAAAGTAGACCATAGTGACTTTTTATTTAACTTGGTTCACTGTTGTTTTTTGAGGACTGCTGCTCATGTCACTCTTCCAACGATAAGTTCTTGTGCCTGGGCTTTGAACAGTTTTCTCCCAGTGATGTGGCATTTCATTTGGAATATTTGTGCTCTCCTTGTGCTTTGGTAAATAAGATCTTGCACGTTTTAACACTCACTCCTCACATCACAACATAAAAACTTCCAGCCAGAACACTCCTTACTGCATGCAGAGTAGAGTTTAAGCTCCTTGGTGTAGAGTTCAAGTTTCTCTCTAATCTGGCCCTGATCCATTCTGCAGACTTAATGCTGCTTTCCTTTGTGAATGCTTAGTTTCAGCCAAACTAACTTGTTTGTTGTTCCTGTGAAGTGCCTCCTTTTGGCCTTTCTTTAATGCCATTTCTTTCTGTTTGAAACCCTCTTCCGCTTGTATTCATGGATATTCTTTACTCTGGGACTGTCTCTTGAGAAGCCTTTTTGACTACTTTCAACCTCAAGGGATCTATTCACTCCTCTTGTGTGGGACTGTTTCATGTTTTTTTTTTTTCTTAGCATGTGCTAGCCTGGATTTCATTTATCTCTTTATAACTTTATTCTGCTTCCCAATTCAATTTTTTGAGACCTCAGAAATGAGTATGAACCCTACATCCTATGTCTATGGAGACCCTATATTCACTGAAAATAGGATAAATGGTCTCACTAAGGATTTTTGGTTATAGAGGCATTATAGGGTATGCTGTTTGTACTCTTCTAAGTATTGGAGTTTCTGGGATTTTGATGATTTATGAAAATATATTTGAAATTATGGGTGTCTGAAATTTTTTTATTATCAGCACAGTCTTTCTTTAGAGGATGTTCAACATTTTGATAATGATCATGTTTTATTATTCAGATAAAAACAAGTACTGCAATTCTGTAGTTTACTTCAGATTTGAGTCTTGGGGCAGTTACCTTCTGTTTGAGTTTGGCACTTCGGACACTAAGGATGGTCATTCTATACTTGTAGTGTATAGGTAACATTTAGCATCGCGGGAAGGAGAAAATATCTGTAGTCTCAGTTTGCATCCTTAACCTAAGATGTTGGCAGCATTGTCATAGATGACAAGGCAGATGAGACTCAGGAAAAGGTGTGATTCACTGCTACCTGTCAACACTGTTGGAAAAAAAACACAAACAAGCTGGTCTGTAGTATTTTTGTATACCACAGTTGATACTTGTAATTATGGAGTCCATGGGTGGATGCTGGTGTGGTTGGAAAATAGGTGTGTATGTTTGTGCTGTGTTGTGTGTGAGTGTGAGTAAAAGGCCTGGCATTTTATGGATACATAGTCTCTGAGCAGTAAACCGTCTTGATTGCATCTATGTGGAAACTTGTCCTCCTCCAGTTCTTCAAAATATTTTTTCCTTTGAAATGGACTGATTTTTAAAAAGTAGTTTACACAAAACCCTTTTTAAGCTTAAGAAATCTTTTTAGTGTGACCAAAGCTAAAATTATCCTGTTAATACATTTTCCAGAAATATTAGACATTTTTATGTAGGCTGTTGAATTTGTACAAGGTACTTTCATAGAATTATACCAGTAATTTCACTACCAGAGAAATCTGGATCAGTTAGCATTCTTTGCTTTCTGGGATGGTGGTAATTTGGTTAAGATGAAATTTTTGACAACAGCCATCAGCTTGAATTTTAAAATGGAGGTTGGTTTGGTAAATCAAATATGAAGTTGATCATTTTTCAACTGCCTACTGAAATTGAACTTTTTAGCAATGAAAAAAATAATTTCATTGTTATGGTTCATCCATTGAGGACAAACTGTCCCCCTTCCTCCTCAGCTAACACAGCACATTGTGTTTTTTCATCCTTTGGTAAGGCACATTTTTATGTGGATTGAACTCACATAAATAAAAAATATTCGAAGGATAAGGCATTATTGGAAATCATCAGTCGGGTATTGTGGAGAAGGAGAAAAATTCTTTCCCTCCTGGTTCTTTTGGGTGGCTGACTATAGGAAGAAGATTGATAAGAGAAAACCACAGAGTTGAGATTCCAAATACACAAGAGGTTCGGAGATAAAAAGGGGGGTTGACAAGGGATGAGGTAAGGTGCCTTGGAGGCTTCAAAAGGTCCTTGCAGGAAAGAAAGAGGAGCAGATGTTTAGTACAGAGAAGTTTGCCTTGCCCTGTAGATAGGTCAGAAGTTATCTCTGGTAATCTCTTCTGGGTAAGGCTTCTAATTCAAATTCTTTTAGGTAGTTAAAGGGTGGTGGGCGTGGGGGCGGGGGGGGGCAGAAGTTTCTCTTGAGCCTGAAGCTAAAATTGCATTTAGCTCAGAGTAGGTTGCATACCACTGAGGCATATCTTGGGGTGGTGTGTTCTGGACTCCAAAAAGAGACTCTTCACTCTATAGCAGTCATTTTTCCTTTGTTCCAGTTCCTGGCCTCCACAGATCTACTGTCTGTCTTTATATTTGCCTATTCTGCACATTTTTATGTGCAGAATATGTCTGGCTTTGGTCACTTAACATAATGTTTTTAAGGATTATCCCTGTTGTAGCTGGTGTCACTACTTTATTCCTGTTTATGGCTGAGTAATATTCCATTGTATGTTTATCTGTTCATTGATTGATGGACACTTGGGCTGTTTCCACTTTTTGTATGAAATACGGTGCTTTAAACATTTGTGTACAGGTTTTTAAGTTTTCATTTCTCCTGGGTATGTACCTAGGACTTGAATTGCTGGGACATACGGTGACTCTGTGTTGAACCTTTGAGGAACTTCAGACTGTTTTCCAAAGTGGTTGCACCATTTTACATTTCCATTGGGCAGTGTGTGAGGGTTCCATTTCTGTATAGTCTCATCATCATGTGTTGTCTTTTTTATTATAGCCATTCTAGTGGAATGGCATCTCTTAATTTTTATTTGTATTTCCCTAATGACTAATGGTATTGAGCATCTTTTCATGTTCTTTTTGGCTATTTGTATATCTTTTTTAGAGAAATTGTCTATTCTAATCCTTTGCCCGTATTTCAATTTGGTTGTCTTAGAGTTCTTTGTAAATTCTGGATGCAAATCAGATAAATGATTGGCACATCTTTTCTCCTATTTTGTATTTGTCTTTTCACTTTCTTTATGGTGGCCTATGAAGCACAAAAGATTTTTCATTTTGATATAGTCCAACTTATCTGTGTTTTTTTTTGTCACTTATGCTTTTCGTGTCATCTCTAAGAAGCCATTGTCTAATCCACGGCCAAGAAGATGCATATGTCTGTTTTCTTCGAAGAATTTTATAGTTTTAGCTCTTATAACTCTATTGCAGGTGGCAGTCTGGTTGTCTTAACACCATTTGCTGAAATTTACTTAGCTTTAACAATATAATTATGCTCAAATATAAATTGATTATTGCAAGACATTATTTCCTGGATATGTGAAGAAATTATCCTTATTATGCACATGGAAAAAAGGATCTCAAAATTTTGCACATTAAGTTTCAGCAATAAATTCAAACTTGTGATTGGAATTCTGAAGGTTGGACATTTTTAAACAAATCTAATTCTTTTTTTGCTTTTTTGGTTGGGGTAGGTAATTAACTTTAGTTTTTGGTATTTAATGATACTAAAGTTTGTTTTTATTTTATTTTTTTATGTGGATAGTTCCCTAGCTGGGAAACGAACCTAGGCCACAGTGTTTACAGCGCTAAAGCCTTAGCCACTATACCACCAGGGAACTCCCTCCTAAAGTTGGTTTTTAAACAGGTAAACTATAGCAATTTACAGAACTCTTTTTGAGTAATCTTTTTTTAATACTATTGTTTGATACCAATAGAATATTGAGTTGCTTTTAACTAAGTGATTAGTGAGCAACTATCACAAGATACTGTTTATATAGACGTAAAAATGAATTTCTCATAGTTGATTTGTTAGAAACAAACTATAATCTACTAAACTCTAAGTAACATGAAGTGGTAAAAAAGTAACTAAATTTAATACAAGACTAGGATAGGGTCAGGAAGGGTTTTATAGAGATGTGAACATGTGAGCTGGTCCTTGCAGGAAGGTGAGAGTAGGAGAGTATCCTGAGCAGAAGCAGTCTTATCAGTACAGGCATGGAGACGGGACAGTGACAGACAGTGACGTCTCTGCGTGAGGACCAGGAGTGTGTTCAGTATGGCTAATACATGGGGATGAGATTGGAAAGGCTGCCTAGTACTTGGTTATGAGTGCCTTACTCCTTCTTCAGCCCCTGATCCTCCAGAAATAGTATTGTCAAGGGATTGGAAATTGGAAAGGAATGATCCTCTTCAGTGAGGATCATCTTTACAGATGGGAAGAGCTCTCGGGCACACTTGCATGCGTGTTCTCCCTCCCTCCCTCCCTCTTTCCCCTTCCCTTCCTCTCTGTTTCCCTCTCTGTCTCCCTCTGTCTCTCTGTGTGTGTATGTGTATGGTGGGGATATGTTGGGGATATTATTTGTATTACTGAGTTGAAAATCTGAAGGCATTGTTTTCATCGAACTTCCTTCAGCAAATTAAGTTTATGATTACGGGGTACTCATTGTGTGATCTAAGGTGACATTTAAGATTTTCAAAAAGTAGATTACCAAAACACTATTGCAAAGGCTACTGAAGTTAAAACACTTAGTAACGACCTGTTCAGTGTTTTAAATATTTGAAGAAACAGCTATACCAGATACAGAGATATCCCTGTGAACAAGACAGGTCTGTTACTTGTATTTACATTCTGGTGTATTGAGAGAATCAGGAGCAAATAAGAAAAAAAACAAACAAACCAGGCAGTGATAAGTGCTGTACAGATCATGAAAGTAGGGTAATGTGGTAGAGAATGACTTGAGTGGTCAGGGAAAATCTTTCTGAAGAGGTGATATTTAAACTTAGATCTTAATGACAATATCTGGCCATGTGAGAAATCTTGGGGAAAGAGCATTCTAGGCAAAGGAGATTTCTGACACAAAACCCTTAAGTTGAGAATGAGCTTGCTGTATGAAAAACAGAATGAAATGCACTTTTATGTAAAATTTTGCAAGAAAGACTTGGGAATTTAAATTTTATTTTGAGTGGATTGGGAACCCATTAGAAGATTTCAAGTCTGTGTGTTGTGACTTGGTTTACATTTCTAAAGGATCCATCTGGCTTCTGTGTAAGGATGTGGAAGTATTTTGTAAATTGTAAGGTTTGTGGTGGTATGATGGGGATGTGTGTGTGTATATATGTGTATATATAAATACAAATACATTTTTCTCAGAACTGTTTGAAAGTCAGTTGCAGACTAGATACCCCTTTATCCCTAAGTATTTCAGTGTGTATTTATTAAAAACAAGCACTTTCCCTTATATAACTACAATACAATTATCAAAATCAGGAAATTTACATTGTATAATTAGGTAATTTTGTAATACTTAAATAAGATTCTGCAAATCATTCATATTTTGTCAGTTCCATTAATGTTTTTTATGACAAAAGAGAATAGCAGATCATATGTTGCAGTCTGTTACCATGCTTTTAATAAGCTCCTTTAATTGGAACAGTAAAGTCTTTGGCTTTTTTTTCATGATATTGATGTTTTTGAAGAATATAGGACTAGTTATTTTGTAGAAACTTTCTTATTATGATATGTCTGATGTTTTCTTATGGTTAGAGTTAGATTATGCATTTATGGGCAAGAACGCCACAGAAGTGATGTTGTGCTCTTAGTACAAATGATGTGATAACTGGTGTGTTGATGCTGTCTGCCAGGCTTTGTAACATTGGTTATTGTTGAGGGTCACACCTAGGGACGGTTTAACCCTACCAGACTGCTGTACTGGTTTTTCGGTAATTTCCGAATCTGCCGCTATACTGCTGTACCTAATTTTTGGTATTTTGCCTAGTATGTGAAAAAAATGAAAGGTAGACCTATTTTCTACAATGTCTCCAAGTTCCATCTCATTCTAACCACTTGTTTGCATGTAACTAACATTTAACATTGGTTTTTTCTCTTCAATGCTCAGGAGCCCAGGTATAGGGGACAGTTAAGTTCAGGGCCTCAGGTCTGGTAGGGTTAAGTATCCTGTCAGTCCTCCAACTTCTGCCTCTTAGTTTTTACATCCGTTGATAATTATTTTCTGAATCTGTTGTGAAGATTGCCAAATGGTGATTTTTTTCTAATCCAGTTACTCTTTTTGTATTTACTAGTTGGGTTTCTGTTGTAAAGAAGAGCTTTCTCTTCCCATTTGTGTTTATAGACATAGATTTTTATGGATTTTAATTTTACTCAGTGCTTGAAAATCCTTTATTGTTATTATTTTTGTGGATGCTTAAGTCGATCCCATTTTGGCCAGTGGGAGCCCTTCATGTGGAGCAGTTTAGATTCACAGCAGAATTGAGCAGAAAGTACCGAGTTCTCATATCCCTGTCTCCCCCTCCCCCCATGCATAATCTCCTCCCCTATCAACATCCAGCACCAGACTGGTCCATAGTTTACATTAAGGCTTACTCTTGGTGTTGTACATTTTATAGATTTTGACAAATGTGTAGGATAGATACCCACCATTATAATGTCATACAGAATAGCTTCACTGCCCTAAAATTTTTCTGTGCTGTGCCTATTTATTTTTCCCTCCCACCAACCCTGGCATCCACTAATCTTTTTATTGTCTCCATAGTTTTGTCTTTTCCAGAATGTCATATAGTTGGATTTATACAGCCTTTTCAGATTGGCTTCTTTCATTTAGTGATAGGCATTTAAGGTTCCCCCATGTCTTTTCATGGCTTGATGGGTTATTTCCTTTTAGTGCCGAGTAATATTTCATCATCTGGATGGGCCACAATTTTATCTATTCACTTGATGAAGGACATCTTGGTTGCTTGCAGATTTTGACAATTATGAATGAAGGTGCTATAAATACCCGTGTGCAGGTTTTTATGTGGACGTAAGTTTGCACCCCCTTTAGGTAAATACCAAGGCGCACAATTGCTGGATCTTATGGTAAGAACATGGTTAGTTTTATAAGAAACTGCCACTCTCAATGTACCGTTTGTATTCCCACCAGAAGTGAGTGAGAGTACCTGTTCCATGTCTTTGTCAACTTTTGGTATTGTCATCGTTTTGGATTTTGGCCTTTCCAATAGGTGTGCAAAGGTATTTCATTACTGTTTTAATTTGCAGTTTCCTGCTGACATTGGGTGTTGAGCATTTTTTCATGTGCATGTCTGCTGTCTCTATAACTTCCTTGGTGACATGTCTACTCAGGTCCTTTACCCATGTTTTAATTGGGTTGTTTGTTTTCTTGTTTCTTTGTATCTTTGGATAACAGTCCTTTGTCAGATATGTCTTTTGCAAATATTTTCTCCTATTTTCTGGCTTATCTTGACATTCTCTAGACACTGTTTTTCACAGAGCAGAAGTTTTTAACAAGTCCTGCTTAATCAGTTTCTTTCATGGATTGTGCCTTCAGTGATTTATTTAAAAAGACATTGCCATAGCCAAGATCATCTAGATTTCCTTTTATCATATTTTCTAGAAACTTTTTCATTCTGCATTTTACATTTAAGCCTGTGATCAATTTTTAGTTAATTTTTGTGAAGAGTGTGAGGTCTGTGTCTAGAGTCATTTTTTTGCATGTGGGCATCGGTTGTTCCAGTACCATTTTTTGAAAGACGTTTTTTTCTCCAGTGTTTTTTTGCCTGTACACATTTCAAAGATCAGTTGATTCTATATATATGGGTCTATTTCTGGCCTCTCTGTTCTATAATAGTTCATTGACGTATTTGTCACCAAATATCACACTGTCTTGATTACTATAGCTTTATAGTTTAAAATCTTGAAGTCACGGTAACCATTCTTGCTTTGTTTTTTTCCTCTTCAGTATTGTGTTGGCTATTCTGAGCCTTACGCTTCTCCATATAAACTTTAGGATCAGTTTGTTAATACCCACAAAATAGCTTGCTGGGATTTTGATTGCAATTGCATTGAATCTTGATCAAGCTGGATAGTACTGAGATTTTGACAGTATTGTCTTCCTATCCACAAACGTGGAATACCTCTTCATTTATTTAGTTTTTCTTTGATTTCTTTCATCGGTTTTGAAGTTTTCCTCATGGATTTTGTATATATTTTGTTAGGTTTATACCTAAGTGTTTCAGTTTTGATGGTGCTAATGTAAATGGTAATTGTTTTTCATTTCAAATTCCATTCATTGCTTAGATATAGGAAGGTAGTTAACTTTTGTATGTTAACTTTGTATCCTGTAACCTTGTTTTCATCATTTACTGGCTCTTTGAGTTGTGTTGATTTGGATTTTCTACATAGGCAGTCATGTCACCTGCAAATAAAGACATTTTTATTTCTTCCTTCTCAATAGGAGTACTTTTCATTTTTTTTCCTGTTTTTTTTTTTTTCTTCTTTGTATGTGGGATAGTTCCCTGGCTGGGAATCGAACCCAGGCCGCAGCATTGGCAGCGCCAGTGCCGAAGCCTTAAGCCACTACACCACCAGGGAACTCCCTTTTTCCCCTGTTTTTATATAGCATTAGCTAGAATTTTCAGTTTGATGCTAAAAAGGAGTAGTGAGAGGAGATAGCTTTGCCTTACAGGGAAGATTTCTGGTTTCTTACCATTAAGTATTATATTAAGTGTTAAGTTTTTTTTGTTTGTTTTTGTTTGGGGGTTTGGGGGTTACATACTCTTTATCAAGTTGAGGAAGTTCCCCAGTATTCCTGGTTTGCTGAGAGTTGTTGGATTTTGTTAGATGCCTTTTCTGCATGTGTTCATGTGTTCATTTTTTTTTTTTTTTTATAACCTGCTGATAGGATGGATTACATTAATTGATATTTGAACATTGAACTATCCTTGTATATCTGGGATATAAACTCCATTGTGGTGTATAATTCTTTTTATGCATAGTTGGGTTTGATTTGCTAATGTTTTGTTGAGGATTTTTGCATCTTTGTTCATGAGAGGCATTGAAAAGACAGATTTTTCTCACTTTAGTTTTAAGTCTTAGTTTTCTTAAGTGTGATACTCATCTCCACAAGTTTAGGGTGAAAGAAACTTTGATTTGTATTTTGATATATTTCATCTCTTGTGAACTGTACCTGTAAATTGTAGAAAGGTGCTATATTCTTAAGTTTTCCAAATGTTTTAACATTGCTTCTCAAACACAAGCCCAATGTTTTATTATGAGATTCATTGGCCCCTGGACCAAATTTTGAGTAGCATTCTTAATAATATACAATGTACCGCTTCCTGTTCCTTTCCTGGCCTTAGCAATGTAAGCCTTAATAATTCTCAGTCTATTAACAGCATTTGTTGCCTTCCTGATTAAATTTTGAAAACTTTTCATTATGGAAAATTTCAAATGTGTATACATATAGAGAAATTAGCAGGATTCTCATGTGTCTATTACTCAATTATCAACATATGGCCAGTCTTGTTTCATTTATAGTCCTCTTGCTTCCTCCCAATGGATTATTTTAAAGCAAATTCCAGACATTTTATAACACTAAATATTTCAGTATGTGTCTCTTAAGAGAAAAGGACTTTTACAAATATGAGTACAATCTTAATCGCCCCTTAAATTATTAGTAATTTATTATTATTAAATCAGTGTTCAGATTAATTTTTAATATGTATATGAGGTTTATTATTATTTTTTGATGGTTCCCTGGCTGGGAATCGATTGAGTTCTAATAAACATATAGACACAGGAATTTGCTGGTTGCTTCTCTGTGAAATTAGTTTGTGCCTCCATCCCCTGTAATCCTCTAAACTGGTAGTTGGAACTAGAAGCTTGATCATATTCAATATTGATAATTATTATCTGGCACAAATAATTCATAGGTGGTGTGGTATCTAGATGTATTTATAGCTTTACTTTAAAAATCGTTTTTGAGGGTTCCCTGGTGGTGTAGTGGCTAGACTTTGGTGCTCTCACCGCCGTGGCCTTGGTTTGATCCCCGCTCAGGGAACAAACCAAAGAATAGTTTTTGATACTTAGATCTATTAAGTAATCATTAACTTAATATTAGAATAGATTTTAGAATTTGGGCTTCACATTAACACTTGTCACAAACAGAGCAGTTAATTTGAACTAAAAAATTGTTTTCATTATGTTTGCAAATAGAGTATCTGCAAAATAAATTCAACAAACAAGAATTTAAAGCGAGTCTTTACATAGAAGAATGAGAGATTCTTTGCTACAAAGTTAGAATTTTAGTACATAGGAGGAGATTCTGGAGGTCAGCTTGTTTAACTGGTTCACTTTTTTTTACAGATGAGAAAAGTGAGCCTCTGAGAAAGATGATTTGCTTACTGTCTCACAGTAATTCTTTGCTTTCCTTTAAAACAAGGCCATGTATAGGTCCTGGAATTCATACAATGCTGTCATTTGGTGAGACTTTGCCTTTTTTCAATTGTCTGAATGAAAGTGGAAGGCTTTTCTTATTTTAATGGACATGCTGTGGTTTCTTTACTGATCTGCTTAGTGTGTTGAAGAGAAGTCAGGCTGACTTATGTGTTCTTCCTTAGTGGTTACCTCCAAAATAAAAAATACTTAAGGTATTGTATAGTCTAAAACCATGATGAATATTCCAAGTTGTCTTTTTTCAGTTGTTTAGATGCTAGATTAGTATATTTTGTTTTATAAGTACTTTGATCTTTTCTTGCTCAACTTTTAGACATTTTCTAGTAGTTCTTAATCTAAATATGTTTTGGAAAGATTCTGTGTAATCTTAAAAAGCTAAAATTTGAGCAAATATGTGTTGTTTATTTTTAATTTTTTTTTATGTTTTTTTTTTTTAATTCATTTTTATTGTTAGACTTATTGGGGTGACATCTGTTAGCAAGGATTACATAGGTTTCAGGCATACAATTCTACAGTGCATTGTCAACTTGATGTATAATAAGTTCACCACCTAATGTGACTTCTCTTTCTATCACCTTATATTTAGCTTCCCCCCCCTCCTCTCCCACCCCCTCCCCTTTCTCCCCTCCCTAACCCACTTGTCCCCAAATAAACATTAAACTATTGATTGTGTCCATGGGTTATTTGTTTGTTCATTTCTTTTTTTCTTTGCTTTCAGTTTTATATTCCGCATATGAATGAAATCATGCAGTTCTTTG
>PVJL010019677.1:0-13400 GCA_004026885.1 Lyroderma lyra | reverse complement strand
CACAGAGTAGCAGACTGGATTAAAAAACAGAATGCATCCATATGCTGTCTCCAAGAAACACACCTCAGCTGTAAGGACAAACACAGACTCAGAGTGAAAGGATGGGATACAATATTCCAAGCAAATGGTAACCAGAGAAAAGCAGGAGTGGCCATACTGATATCTGATTAAATAAACTTCAAGTTAAAAAAGATAGTAAAAGACAAAGATGGTCGTTACATAATGATAAAAGGCACAATGCAACATCATTGTGGTTTTGATTTGCATTTCCCTGATAGCTAATGAGGATGAGCATTTTTTCCTATGTCTGCTGTCCATTTGTATTTCTTCGTGGGAGAAGTGTCTGTTTAGTTCTTCTGCCCACTTTTCAATTGGGTTGTTTGTTTTTTTGTTGTTAAGTCTTACTAGTTCTTTATATATTTTAGATATTAGACCCAAGGAATCCTCAGAAAAAGAAATGAGGGAGTCAATTCCTTTTGCTATCACAACAAAAAGAATGAGATACCTGAGAATTAACTTAACAAAGAACGTGACAGACTTATACACAGAAAACTATAAGACACTTTTGAAAGAAATTGAAACAGACTTTAAGAGATGGAAAAATATCCCCTGTTCGTGGATAGGAAGACTTAACATTGTTAAAATGGCCATTCTGCCCAAAGCAATCTACAGATTTAATGCAATACCCATCAAAATCCCACAATCATACTTTCGTGAAATAGATTTTAAAAATTATTAGATTTATATGGAATCATAAAAGACCTCGAATTGCCAAAGCAATATTACATAAAAAGAATAAGGCTGGTGGCATTACACTTCCTGACTTCTATTTATATTACAAAGCATCAATAGTCAAAACAGCTTGGTACTGGCAGAAGAACAGAAATATAGACCAATGGAATAGAACTGAAAACCCAGAAATAAACCCACAAATATATGGACAAATAATTTTTGATAAAGTAGCAAAAAACATACAATGGGGAAAAGACAGCCTCTTTAGTAGGTGGTGTTGGGAGAACTGGAAAAACATATGCAAAGGAATGAACCTGAGCTGTGAACTCTTCCATATACAAAAATTAACTCAAAATGGATTAAAGACCTTCATATCAGACCTGCAACAATAAACTGTATAGAAGAAGACATTGGTACTAAACTTACAGAACTAGGACTCAAGGAAGTCTTCATGAACCTGTTCTCAAAGGCAAGGGAAGTAAAAGCAAAAATAAATGAATGGGACTATATCAAACTAAAAAGCTTCTGCACAGCAAAAGATACCATCAACAAGGCAAAGAGATAGCCAACTGAATGGGAGAAAATATTTGCAAATATGCATTAATTTTTATTTACACATGAATCTGAATTCCCAATTATATCTTATTTGTGTTTTTTTTGTTTCTTTTTAATTCATTTTTTTAAATTCATTTTTATTGTTAGACTTATTGGGGTGACATCTGTTAGCAAGGATTGCATAGGTTGCAGGCATACAATTCTACAGTGCATTGTCAACTTCATGTATAATAAGTTTACCACCTAATGTGACTTCTCTTTCCATCACCTTATATTTAGCTTCCCCCCTCCTCTCCCACCCCCTCCCCTTTCTCCCCTCCCTAACCCACTCGTCCCCAAATAAACATTAAACTATTGATTGTGTCCATGGGTTATTTGTTTCTTCATTTCTTTTTTTCTTTGCTTTCAGTTTTATATTCCGCATATGAGTGAAGTCATACAGTTCTTTGTTTTTTCTGTCTGGCTTATTTCACTAAGCATGATGATCTCCAGGTCCATCCGTTTTGTTGCAAATGGCAATATTTCATCTTTTCTTATAGTTGAGTAATATTCCATTGTGTATATGTACCACAGCTTCTTTATCCAGTCATCTGTTGCAGGGACCTTTGGTTGTTTCCATGTTTTGGCCACTGTGAACAGCGCTGTAATGAACATTGGGGTACATAAGTCTTTGCGGACAAAGGTTTTCAAGTCTTTAGGGTAGATCTCCAGAAGGGGGATTGCTGGGTCACATGGTAGCTCCATTCCCAATTTTCTGAGGAACCTCCACACTGCCTTCCACAGTGGTTGTACCAGTTTGCACTCCCACCAGTAGTACCAGATTTCCTTTTTCTCCACATCCTCTCCAGCGCTTGTTATTCCTTGTCTTGTTGTTAATAACCATTCTAACAGGTGTGAGGTTGTATCTCATTGTGGTTTTGACTTGCATTTCCCTGATAGCTAATGAGATGAGCATTTTTTCATAAGTCTGCTGGCCATTCTTATTTGTTTTTTTTATTAGTCCTGTAGTATTGTTATTCTATGGCTTTGGGGTATGCATTAATATCATAAGAGCAGGTTCTTCTCACAGTTATCTCCTAGTTCAAGTTAATTTAGCTATGCATCGATCTTTATTCTTCAATAGAAATTTAAAATAAATCAAGTTCTTTATAAAACTTCCAGGGTTTTGATTGGAATTGCATTGAACTATACTTACTATTTTCAACTTACATTTTTCTTATTTTATATTTTATTTGGTTCTTTTTAGACTTATTTCTGCTTCATATTATTAACATCTCCTGTTATCACTGGAGATATCATTACACTGCTTATAAATTTGCTGCTCATCTGATCTAATAATTCTTTTGTTTAGCAATATGTTTTACACACCTGATGTTTTTTAAGTGGTTGTGTTCTTTTTGTGTTTGCTTTTTAATTTATTTTATTTTTCGTTCCATGACTTTAAGTTTCCTTGGAATATTAGCTACTCTGTGGTACAATGTACATACAGGAAGGGTCAAAATACAAACTCTAACTATCACCCTACTAAACAGTTTAGTGGAGAGTAGGGGCTAAACCCTAAGATCTACATTGATCACAATTTATTCACTCCCACTTCACCAATCAACTTTTGAACTAGGAAGCCATCTAAAAACTCAACAGCAATTCAACAGCTCTGAAATTTGGGAATGGGAAAGAGAGTGGTGGATGTCAAAAGCCTTGGCTGGTTGCCACATCTGATTTCTCCCCTTGTACAGGGTTTTAATGAAGCTCTGATATTTCTCTGCCAGTGTAGGGTCTCCTGTGGCAATAAAACCTACAATAATCTTCCAACTCAATGAGACAGACAACAGCAGAATGTAAAAATTCTCCTGATTGATGCATGGTTTAAATGAGCATACATTTGTCAAACTCATTGAACTATATACTTGAGATCTGTGCAGTCCACTGTATGAACAAAATACCTAGGAATGATAGGATTTCTATTATTATCAGGTTTATTTTACTATTATTGTACATTAATCTGAAAGTGCTAGCTATTAAAATAGATTATAACCCTAAATAGCAATGATAAATATAGAAAGAAAGAAACATGTAATATATGTCTTAGCTCTTATCATATTTCCCCTGGAATCCCCAAAACACAATGAAAAGAATATGAGAACTGAGTTTAATAAGATTGCCAGTTAACCAATAAACACACACTGATAAATAACTGAGGTCACAGTTCAAATGTTTATAGTATTTTCACCTAATGAAAAATAAACTAACAGTTTATTTTCTTTCATCTATTTTCATTAGGTGAAAATACTATAAACATTTGAACTGTGACCTCAGTTATTTTTTATTGTTAGATTTAATTGGATTGACACTGGTTAATAAGAATTACATAGGTTCAAGGTGTACAAATCTATAGTGCAACACCTATGTGTTGCATTATGTGTTCACCACCCAGTGTCAACTCTCATTCTATCACCATATTTTTGACTCCCCTTCCCTCCTGTCCCACCCACTCCCTCCTCTCTCACACCACCCCATTTGTCTTCAGTTAAACACTAAACTATTAAGTTTGACCATGAGTTTTTGTTTCTTTGTTGCTTTCAGTATTACATTCCACATATGAGTGAAGTCATATGATTCTTCTTTTTTCTGTCTGGCTTATTTCACTTAGCATGATGTTCTCAAAGTCCATCCATATTGTTCCAAATAGCAGTATTTCATCTTTTCTCATAGCTGAGTAATATTCCATTTTCTATATGTACCACAGCTTCTTTATCCAGTCATCTATCAAATGGCACTTTTGTTGTTTCCATGTCTTGGCCACCATGAATAGTGCTGTGATAAATATTGGAATAAGTAAGTCTTTGATGACTGAAGTTTTTAAATTTTCAGAGATACACAGAAAGGGGATTGTCGGGTCATATGATAACTTCATTTCGAATTTTCTGAGAAACCACCACACTTCCCTCCACATCAGTTGTACCAATTTGCATTCACATCAGCAGTATGCGAGGATTCCTTTTTCTTCACATCCTCTCTGCGCACTTGTTATTCCTTGTCTTGTTAATAATACCCACTCCAACAGGTGTGAGGTGGTATCTCATTGTGATTTTGATTTGTATTTTTCTAATAGCTAATGAAATTGAGCATTTTTATATATCTGTTGGCCATTTGTATGTATATTTTTTGCTACTTTATCAAAAATTATATGTCCATATATTTGTGGATTAATTTCTGAGTTTTAAATTCTGTTTCATTGGTCTGTGTATCTATTTTTCTGCTAATACCAAGCTGTTTTGACTATTGATGCTTTGTAGCATAGATTGAAATCAGGGAACATGTTACCTCCAGCCCTATTCTTTTTATGTAGTATAACTTTGGTGATTTGAGGTCTTTTGGGTTCCATACAAATCTGATCACTTTTCATAATTTTGTGAAAGTATGTTTGTGAGATTTTTATGGGAATTGCGTTAAATCTGTGTATTGCCTTGGGTAATATGGTAATTTTAACAATGCTAAGTCTTCCTATCCATGAACATGAAATGTCTTTTCATTTCTTTGTGTTTTCTTCAATTTCTTTCCAAAGTTTCTTATAGTTTTCCATGTATAAGTTCATCACCATCTTTGTAAATGCCCAAGTTTTGTTTTATTTTGTTCTTTTTTATTGTTGTTGTTTTGGGTTTTTGTTTTATTTTTGCAATTGCAAAAGGTATTGATTCCTTTTTTTTCTGATGATTCATGGTTTGTATATAGAAACGCAATTGATTTTTGTATGTTGATTTTGTATCCTGCAAATTTACTGTATCTGTTTATTTTTTCTACTAGTTTTTGGGTGGAGCCTTGGAATTTTCATAGGATCATGTTATCTACAAATAGTGACAGTTTGAAGTCTTCTCTTCCAATTTGGATAGCTTTTATTCTTTCTCTTGTCTGATTGCTCTGGCTAGAAATTTCAATATCCTATTGAATAGCATTAGCAACAGGGGGCATTTCTGTCTTGTTTCTGATTTCAGGGTAATGGGCTTCAGCTTTTCCCCATTCAGTATAATATTAGCTGAGGGTTCTCTTATATGGTCTTTATTATGTAGAGGTACATTCCTTCTATACCCATGTTATTCAACATTTGAACCTAAATAAATGTTGTATCTTATCAAATGCCTTTCCTATATCAATTGATATGATCTTATGGTTTTTATCTTTTATTTTGTTTATGTGTTGTATCACATTGGTTGATTTGTGTATATTGAACCAGCCTGTTCTCAGGGGATGAATCCCACCTGATCATGCTGTATAATCTTTTTAATGCATTGTTGTGTTATATTTGTTAATATTATTTTAGGACTTTTGCATCTGTATTCATCAGAGATGTTTGTCTATACTTCCCTTTTTTTGGGTGTTGTCTTTACCAGACTTTGGTATTAAGATAATGTTGACCTCAGAGAGTGAATTGGAAAGTGTTGCCTTATCTTCAATTTTTTGGAAGAGTTTGAGAAGGATAGGCATGTATTATTTTTTTGAATGCTTATTACAACTCTTTAGTGAGATGGTTTGGTCTGGGGCTTTTGCCTTTAGGGAGTTTTTGGGTGACTGTTTCAATTTATTTAGTGTTGATTGGCCTATTTAGATTATCTAGTTCTTGGTTCAGTCTACGTAGACTATATGTTTCTAAAAACTTTTCCATTTCTTCAAGGTTGTTAAATTTGGTGTTATAAAGCCCTTCATAATATCGTCTTATAATCCTTTGTATTTCTGTGGTATGAGTGGTGATTTCTCTTTCTTGATTTCTAATTTTGGTTATTTGTGTCCTTTCTTTTTGTTCTTTGGTTAGCCTAGCCAGGGGTTTGTCAATGTTATTGATTTTTTTCAAAGAACCGGCTCTTTATTACATTAATATTTCCTATTGTCTTTCTGTTCTCAATTTCATTTAGCTCTGCTCTAATTTTAATTATTTCTTTCCTCTGTGACTTTGGTTTTTTCCTGTCCTTCTGATTTTAGTTCTTCAAGATTAGATGTTAGGATATTTACTTCTGATTTTTCTCATTTCTTAAGATAGGCCTGTAATGATATAAATTTCTTTTATTACTGCTTTTGCTGCATCCCAATAATTTCAAAATGTGATGATTTTCTTGCTTTTATTTATTTATTTATTCATTCATTTATTTGCAGCTTTGTGGTCTAAGAATAAACTTGATATGATTTCAATTTCCTCGAATGTGCTCAGGCTACTTTTGTGTCCCAGCAGATAGACTATCTTTGAGAATGTTTTATGTGCACTACAAGAAAATACATAATCTCTTTTTGTCAGATGAAGTGTCCAGAAATGTCTATTAGGTACAATTGCTATAATGTTTATTTTAAAGCTGACATTTCCTTATTTATTTTATTTATTTTCTGTTTGGATGATCTTTCCATGGCTATTAAGAGGGTGTTTAGGTCCCCTATAATGATTGTGCTTTGTCAGTTTTTCCTTTCAGATCTGTTAGTAGTTGCTTTGTATACTTTGGTGCTTCCTGATTAGGGGCATATATATTAATGAGTGTCATGTTTTCTTGTTATTGTATAGTCCTTTTTATCACTATTAAATGTTCATTTTTGTCTCTTGTTATTTTTTTTATCCTGAAGTCTGTTTTGTCAGATATCAGTTTGGCAACTCCTGCTTTTTTCTGGATGCCATTTCCTTGGAGTATTGGTTTTCATTCTTTCACTTGAGTCTTTGTTTATTTTTATGGCTGAGATATGTCTCTTAGAGACAGCATATGGATGAGTTTTGTTTTTTAATCCAGTCTACAACTCTGTGCCTTTTTATTGAAGAGTTCAGTCCATTTATATTTAGGGTGCTGACTGATATATGAGAATTTCCTATGGCCACTACTTCTTTTCTTTTTAATTTTTGTTGTTGCTGTTGTTGTTGTTGTTATCCCAATGCTTTCCTATTCATTTTTACTTCTGTTTCATGTTGAAGAGCCTCCTTCAGTATTTCATGAAATGCCAGCCTCATGCTGGAGAAATCCCTCAGCTTTTGTATGTCTGGGAAAGTCTTTATTTCTCTTTCATATCCGAAGGATAATTTTGCTGGATAACTTATTCTTGGCTGGAAGTATCTTTTTTAATATTTTGTATATTGGATTCCACTTTCTACTGGCTTGTAAAGTTTCTGCTGAGAAGTCTGATGATAGCTTGATGGGCTTACCTTTAAAGGCTATAGTTTATTTTTCCCTGGCTCCCTTCAGAAATGTCTCTTTGTCTTTTATTTTTGACAGTGTTAGTATAATGTGCCTTGAAGAAATGTGCTAGGGATCAGGTGACTAGCAGAACTGTTTTCTTCTTGAATTTGGGTTACACATTTTATAGTTTTAGAAAGTTCTTGTCTACTATGTGTTTGAGTTCTTTAGTCTTTTTCTGCCCTTTTTCTAAGCTGATTATTCTAATATTGTTTTTTCTAAGTCAGATAGTTCTTTCAGGTTTTTTTACTCTGAAGTTCCTTTCTTCCTCTTTCTGTGTTTTGATATACAACATCACTAATTCTTTCCTCCTTCTGGTTGGCTGTTTTCTATGGTGTCTAGGTCATTTTTCAGTTCTTTTATTGTATTGTTTATCTCTTGAATTTCCATCTGATTCTTTCTTATATATTCAATTTTTTTGGTAGGTTCCTTTTGTTTATGGAACTCCTTTCTGAGATCATTCACCTCCATCAGGGTGCTTTTCCAATATTTTTTTATTTCTCTGAGAGTTTTAAGGACTGCAACCTTGTATCCTGTTTCACTTAGATCACATATCTCCAGATCCATAAGATCTTTTTCTGGATATCTTTATTTTCTTTCTGAGTGGCTTTAAATCTTAATGTACTAATATTGTTTGAAGTATTATTTTTCTGAGCATGAGCACTTTTTCTGTTGCAGATATAGAGAGGTCTATCTTTCGCTTCCCAGTTGGTATTTCTGTAGTGTCTTGCTGTAAAGAAGACACTAGATGCAGGGGGCCAGCTTTGGAAAAGAAGTAACAATCTCTGGCCTCTGCCTGGGCTTGGGGTTGGGGATGTAGTGGTAATTCTGCTTCCTGCAGTTTGTCAGGGAAGCTGAGTGGCCAGGAGGAGGCCAATGCAGGGTAAATCAATACCTGGCAGTGTTCACATTGGTTGAGCCAAGTGCTCACATAGAACTCAGCATTTCTCCCTTATCCTGAGGCTACATTTCTCCCTGGACTGCATTTCAGCATTTCAGCATTTCACAGCAGCTGTTCTCAGTTTCAAACTCCTCAGAGTGGTCTGATGCTGCAGTTTGGGGCCATATTCCCACCAAGGACAGTTCAAATGCTTTGTCCAGCCTCTGAGCTGCCCCTGGGCAAGGCATACTGGCTAGGGCCCTAACACGCTACTGCTTAACCCAATGCACCCACAGTCTCACAGGGTTTCAACCACTCTCACTACACTCTTGTTGTCACTTGGCCCTTGCCCACCCAGGATCACATTGATCAGTTCCTGTTGGGTCGTGATCTGTAGCCATGGATTACCATCTGCATCCCCGTGACTCTGAACCACTCTGTTCTCTTCCTCTTCTGCTTGTCCCTGTTTCTCTGACCTTTAGGTGCTTTTTTGCCTTGGGTGGATCTCTCCACTGAGATTGTGCCACTCAAGTTTAACTGTATTGAATCTTGGTCATTCAATTGTATTTTCCATGAGAGGTTTCAGGGATCCCCTCTCTGGTCACCATCTTGCTGAACTTTCACAAATTTTTTATTTTATTGAATTTTGTTTAAAACGTGACATAAAAATTATATATCACTGTGATGCTGAAAATTATAGTTTACATTTAAAATGAAAAATACAAACTGGTAAATCAGAACAATTTATTTTATAATTTTTCTTACTTTGGGGATGATGATTTAGCCTGAAATAAAATAAATTTTGTATTGAAATCTCAATATCAAGTTCCATATTTTCATTGTGCAGAACAGTATTGAAACTTGAATCCCTTAATGGGGAGCAATATTTTGTTTTATATGGTTTTATATTTCTTAAAAGAATACAACCGGAGTTCCCTGGTGGTGTAGTGGCTTAAGGCTTCGGCGCTGGCGCTGTCAGTGCTGCGGCCTGGGTTCGATTCCCAGCCAGGGAGCTACCCACATACCAAAAAAACAAAACAAAACAAAGAATACAACAGCACATAAATTTAGTAAATTCTTAGCCTAATGAATCTTTGTGCCATAATTTTTCAATTTAGTGCAATTACACTTAGTTTTGTAGAATTATGAAATTTTGTTATAATGATGTAAACATGTACCATAGTATTGTATTGAGCTCAGTACAAAAAATTCTACTTTATTAATTATAAAAATTATATACGTGTATAAAAAAGTTGTATTTGTATATAAAAATTATTAGAATACTTATTTAAAAGTATGGAAAAATCATCCCATTGCCTTTGCCAATAGAAGTAGAAATGTACATATAAACTGAAATTGGTGAAAGCTTTTTGGAGGGTAGTATTCAAATATACATGTGTATATTGAGTATAAATAAGTGTGGGTTATACATGTGCATATATGTACATGGATACACTCTCTATTAAATTCACTTAGATCTAGCAATTCCTCCTATGGAATTATAGCATGTGTTCAAATCATGATCAATTCATTGTCAAAACAAACACACATCTAAAAATTAACAAGCCAGAAATTTATATGAACTAACAGAAGAGATCTTATTATACAGAGTCAGAACCTAAGAGAAATACGTGAGGTCATAAGAAAGATGGACCAGCAATGGGGAGGCCTTGAGAACACAGTCAGTTCTCATTCCACACTTTGTTTTACCTGGGGGTCTCTAAGAGCAAACTGTCTATGAAGAGGATGTGGAAAAAGCCTCTAAGAAGGGTGATATAGAGGGAATGAAAATCTTTTGAAGTAGGCTAAAGGTGGATTATGCAAAGATATATCTAAAAATGTTTTATAAAAAGAATGTATGTCATGTAATATCTAAATTCATTGTATAAATAATATTAATTCTACATAATGGCAAAATATACAGCCACTGAAATTATGTTAGAGGAGAATATTTAATAAAATGATTATTTACTACATAATCTCAAATATTATGGGAAAAATATAATTTCTTTTAAAAGGGTAAATGTGCTATGAATTAAGTTTACATTTAAATTATAATTATGTCCTGCAAATGACCTGGTTTCACCAGCATGTAACTAAAAATTTAGGTGACACTTTTCTTTTCATGTCCAATAACAATGTACGGTGGCTCAAATCCCCATGACTACTTTGGCTACACAAAATCATCATTTCAGCCCTTTCTGAGGGTCCTCTCTCCTGGTGTTTCTTCAGACTCCTGGTGTTTGGTGCTCCCACCTCAGTCAGTGAGTTGGTTCCCTACACTGTTTCATTGTTCTCTGAGACAAAGCCTTGTTCTCCTACAAGGTCTTCCTGCAATCTCAAGACTGGCTGTCTCAAGCTTTCTGTTCTCTGCTCACAACTGTGGCTCCACTGTGGGCACAGGCTCTACTTTCTTGCCTAAACGCATAGAAAGAATTAGACTGTAATGTTCTATGAGACATTAATTAAGTTTCATGAGTAAATAAAGGTAGCAGAACAAAGATAAACAAAGACCTAGATGTGGACATGCAAACAGCCCACCAAGGCTTAACCACTGGCCCTCAAAGAGCGTCCTCCATGTGAACCCCTGGCCACCTCTGCAGGCTCAAGTACTGCCCTGTGCTGAGCACTATGAGGGATTTGGGGGTCTTCTTGCCTTGGAACCTGGTCTAAACCTCCATAAGCTCCTAGAGAAAGATTGTTCTCCTCCCTTTATTCCATTCTATGACCCAACATTTAAAAATTTTAAAAATTTTATTTTTATTTCATTGAGATAAAATTTATGTACTTTAGAACTCACCATATTAAACTGTACAGTTCATTGTTGTTAATAGTATATTCAGAGTTGTAGAGCCATCACTAACATCTAATTCAGAACATTTTCTCCATGAATTACTTTTCAATCCTCATTTACCATTTCTGGTATTTGAGTGTGAGAGAGTCCCATGCAGTGAGCTTCTGTTTTTCACCCAAGTTCTGAACTATCTGAGAAATTACATAAAAGTATCAGCTGATGGAAGCTAATTTTTTTTTTTTAACCAATAAAGCTGACCTTTGTTTTTATATCTGCAATCAAGAATTCTTCCAGTAGTTAGTCCAGACCTGGAACTTCCCATTCAGTTGTAATGGACCCAGTCAGATAGCTGGTGGGCATGATCAGGGCCACTGGCACACTGATCATGAAAAACAAACAAACAAACAAACAAATGTAGCATCAGGGAAGAAGCATGCCCTGCTACAGAGGTTCTTCCCTCATCTGAGTTTATCTCTTCCCAGGATGACTGATTAAGGAAAACCCTGTTTCTTTCAGGGAGATGCAACACCTTTTTCATATGGAATTTTGTCCTAAGCTTTTGAGCAAATAATGCAGCTATATCATTACAAGCTCTTCAGTCATCAAAAGCATCAAGTGTAGGCTAAGACATCTTACTATTCCCTTCCCCAGTCCTCTCTGGCACAAAATGAAACACTTCATGTATTCCTCTTACCCACAGAGTCTCATCTCTAGAACTCCACAGACAACTGCTTAATACCCCAAGTCTTAGCACAATCTTGGCTTCATAGTAGAATAAATGAAGAGCTATTTAAATTACAGAGAGACAAAGAATTAAAGCTGCAGGAAAGTAAATTGCAGCTATCTGTGCTGTCTTATGAACAAGAACTAAAGGCTTTGGAGGGCCAGTGCCACTTCTTCAATATATCTATATTCACAGAATTCAGCAGTTGCTAAGAGTACACATTAACCCTGTCACTGTGACATTCAGATATATCCAAATCAATATTTCCATCTGTTGACTGTGGCATTGGAGTTTACCCCACAAGCACAAAAAGCAGATGTATATTTTTCTATATATTTGTGTTTTACAAGGGTAGATAATAATAGAAAATTTTATACTATACTGTTATCATTTATTTTAATAAAATGTACCACTTTAACTGTATTTACTTAAAATATAAGTATTGTAATTATTCTAAAACTGTTATTCAGTGTGAAACTATTTCAAGGACTTTTCTGCATTTACAAGAATTTTTAATATGTTTTTCTGTGGTTTGGACTATCAACAACAAAGGTGTTTTGTATGCCATATAGTGTAAAATTTTGTAATAAATTTTTTATATCATCAATGCCATTAGAGTCTAATTTATCTATATTTAAATCTAATTAATACCACTTGACATGTCTAGTATTTTTTGCTAAAATTTAATATAATGGTAAATTTATTACCATATTACAAACATTTAAAAGGAAAAATTTTTATTTATATACAAAACAGCTCAAAATGTTATTATTAAATGCATAAAATTGTCAAAACATCAACATTTTATTTTTAGCGGCTTTCTGAAACATGTTTTAAAAAATTTGAAGTCCACCAGGAAACTATTAGAAACAATTAATGAATATAGTAAAGTGGCAGGATACAAAATCAATGTACAAAAATCAACAGCGTTCCTTTATACAAACAACGAATCCACAGCAAAAGAAATAAGGGAGTCAATTCCTTTTGCTATCACAACAAAAAGAATGAAATACCTGGGAATTAACTTAAAAAAGAACGTGACAGACTTATTACACAGAGAACTATAAGACACTTTTGAAAGAAATTGAAACAGACTTTAAGAGGTGGAAAAATATCCCGTTCATGGATAGGAAGACTTAACATTGTTAAAATGGCCATTCTGCCCAAAGCAATCTACAGATTTAATGCAATACCCATCAAAATCCCACAATCATACTTTCGTGAAATAGATAAAAAAAATTATTAGATTTATATGGAACCATAAAAGACCTCGAATTGCCAAAGCAATACTACATAAAAAGAACAAGGCTGGTGGTATTACACTTCCTGACTTCTATTTATATTACAAAGCATCAATAGTCAAAACAGCTTGGTACTGGCAGAAGAACAGAAATATAGACCAATGGAATAGAACTGAAAACCCAGAAATAAACCCACAAATATATGGACAAATAATTTTCGATAAAGGAGCAAAAAACATACAATGGGGAAAAGACAGCCTCTTTAGTAGGTGGT